>JAPDRQ010000214.1:0-51840 GCA_030247915.1 Neophaeococcomyces mojaviensis | reverse complement strand
TATTCCTAATGGGTTTCCTGAACCACTTGAATCATGTAAAGTTATTAAGTGCATTAATGCTAATGCAGCTAATATAAAAGGTAATACAAAATGTAAAGCATAAAATCTATTTAATGTAGCATTGTTAACACTAAACCCTCCTCAAATGAACTCTACTATATCTTGTCCTACTCAAGGGATAGCACTCATTAAATTAGTAATAACTGTTGCACCTCACAAGCTCATTTGTCCATATGGAAGAACATATCCCAAAAATGCGGTAGCCATCATTAATATGAATAATACTGTTCCTATTGTAAAAGTTAAGGTTCTTGGTGCTTTATATGACCCATAGTATAGATTTCTACCTATATGTAGATAAACTAAAAAGAAAAAAGCGGAAGCTGTATTAGAATGTAGATAACGTATTAATCAACCATTATTTACGTCTCTCATTATATGTTCTACAGAATCGAAGGCTCCCAATACAGTAGGTGTATAATGCATACCTAATGTTACACCAGTTATTATTTGTATAATTAAACATAACGCTAATAATGAACCAAAATTTCATAAATAACTAAGATTTGAAGGTTGTGGTGAATCTATTACGTATGAATTAACCAATTTTAGTAAAGGATGACTTTTTAAATTTCTCATTTTATTTATAGTATTAATTAGGTTATTATTTATTTTTTTTTTATCAATATTTTTTATATGTGTTTTAAATTAATTTTATCGTACAGAATCAAAAAAGTTAGGTAAATAAAAGGTAAGATTATTAACACGAGATACAAGTGGAATATTTTTATAGTTTTATTCTTTATTTTCTATATTAACTATATAAATAATTGTTATATTTAACTATACCGTATATGTATTCGTGTATAAAAAAACATATATCTTATTATTAAAAGAATTTTTTGTGGTAATTTTTTTACCTATTAATATAAATTTTTGCAGATATAACATGCTTTTATGTAACGTACAAATATAGGAAACAATCATATTCGTCGGGGCACTCAGATTTGAACTGAGAAACTTCTCGACCCAAACAAGACACCTAACCACCCGGCACTACCCCGTTATTACAGAGAATATCCGATTCGAACGGATGTGATTATGTAAACCAAATAAGTTTCAAGCTTATCACCTTAAACCACTCAGTCAATTCTCTTAAACAGCTGATTCTTCCAAGACTTGAACTTGAATAACATCCTTATCAAGAACGCACTTTACCTATTAAGTTAAAGAACCTAAATATTTGACAAGAGCACTCAGACTTGAACTGAGAACTTGAAGTTTGAAGCTTCTCATTTTACCAATTTAACTATACTCTTTAACTTTTCGGAAAAGAGGCGACTCGAACGCCCAGGTGTGAAACACAATATTTAGCAAATATCTCGCCTTACCAATGGCAACTTTCCCTTTTTATATATACGAGTTAGGTCGGCTTCGATCCGACATGATTTTCCTCGACAAGGAAAGATTTTACCAATTAAACTACTAACTCTGTGGCCAGTCGAAATCGAATCGACACACTTCGTTTGGAAGACGAACAGTCTACCATTAACTTATGGCCACTTTTAAATAAAAATTAAGTAATCTTATATTATTTATTAGGTTAAATTTTACATTTTTGATTTTTATTTAAATAATTTTTGGTTATATTTAAGCGGCTTCTTGTTAAATAGCATCTCACTAAATAAAGCAAAATATATAAAATTGTTCGTTCTTTTACTTTTGTAAAATTTTTATTTTCTGTTAAAAAAAAAAATTATTTTTTTGTTATAATAATATAAACATATATTTAATTTGCTATTGACTTTCCTAAGTAATTAATACTTCATGCTATATATGTAACACAAAAAATTATTATTAATATATTAATGTAATTCTAAACCGTCTTTTATATAAGAAGAAGATAATACCACAAAAACTTGTGCTTGGATAAAAGCTATACCTATTTCTAATCCAGAAAAGGCTATTATAAATAATAAAGGTATTAAACCTAAGAAGAAATAAATTAATCCTTTGCTTATAATATTATAAGTGAATCCTGATAAAATATTTAATAACATATGACCACTTAAAATATTTGCGGCTAATCTTAAACCTAATGATACATTTCTAGATAAATAAGATATGAATTCGATTAAAACTAGTAAAGGTAATAAACCTAAAGGACAACCAGATGGTACTAATAAAGAAAAAAATTTAAAAGCATGTATTTGGAATCCTAAAATTGTTGCACCTATAACTATTGTAAAACTAATAGAAAACGTTAAGATAAAATGAGATGTAGGCGCAAAACTATAAGGAACCATACCTACTAAATTATTTATTAATATATATATAAATAACGCACTTATTAAAGGAAAAAACATTTGTCCTTTGTTTGCATTTATTTGGTTTGTTACTATACTGTAGACAGTTGCGTAAATAGATTCCATTGATAATGATCAATGGTTTGGAGTAGTTATTTCGTAATTTGTTGCTAAGTTATACAACATAAATATAATAAAAGTTGTTATAATTAAATACAAACCTATGTTTGTTAAAGAGATTTGTATGTTACCTAATAAATCAGCTTTCAAACTAAAAAGATTTCTTATTGTAAATTGGTCTAAAGGACTGCTAGTTCAGATTGGTAATGTGTTCATTTCTTTTTTTTTAGTGTATCATTTTATTTTTTTTACTGATCTATATCAAAAAATATAAATTATAAGTATGAAATACCAAACTACATTAGTACGTAGAGCTCTCCCCATTTTAACTATCTCGCTTTATGTTATAACGAGTATATGTTTCTAGCTTGAGCCTTTTTGTCTCTCACTTTCAATAAAACTTTCTTATTTTTAATTTAATAAATTTTTATTGAAAATTTATTAAATTGCTATTTAATATAAATTGTTTGTTTTCAGGTTTTTAATTGTAAATTACTCATCTGTCTACTATCTATTTTTAAGGCATTTTTACCTAATTCAAAAACAAAACCTAATGTTAATACTAAAAAAAATACTAACATTACTATTAAACCATAAATCCCATTAGTATAAGCACTCACTACATAAGGATACACTAATAAGATCTCTAAATCAAATAGTAAAAATAGAAGGGCAAAAATGAAAAATGATATACTAAACTGAGTTCTATTTTGTCCTAAGAAAGAATGAAATCCGCATTCAAATGCACTGTTTTTCTCTTGATAAGGATTGTGTGGAGATAATAATATATTAATTCCTAACAATATAAAAGCTAATATCGGTATAAAAATAAAAAAAAAAAGTTAAACTTGTCATGTTATATATGTTATATTTTTTAAGTGACTTGTTGGTTAATGTTTCTACTTGAAATATTTAGTGTTTTTCATTGTATGTTTTTCAATAAAATTTAAACAATAAAAAAATTAGTTGGTACTATATGAAGACCCAAAACAATACATGGCATGATTACTATGAATGCAATAATAATTGGTAATAAGACTGTTCAACAATATGACATAAGTTGATCAAACCGTATTCTAGGGAAAGAAGCTCTTACTCATATAAATGTAAAGATCATTAAACAAGTTTTTAAACCTAAAGTAAGACTAGTAATTAGTCCCTCTAAAGATATATTTAAAATATTAATATCCATATAAGTATTTGTCCCAAAAAAATTAATTCAATTCATAACAAAATCCAATGAAATTATATTTAAATAACCTCCTAAGAATAAACTAGAAGTGATAATACAAATTAACACAATACTAGCATATTCAGCTAAAAAGAAAAATACAAATATAGCTGCAGAATGTTCTGTCATGAACCCTGAAACTAATTCTGACTCTGCTTCTGCTAGATCAAAAGGTGCTCTATTTGTTTCTGCTATCGCTCCTATAAAAAATATTATAAAAACAGGTAGTAATGGAATTAAAAAATAAATTACTCTTTGTGCTTCTACATTACCTGTTAAATTTAAATTTCCTGATAACAAAAGTACTAATAAAATAGCGGAACTTAAAATTAGTTCATAACTTATTAATTGTGCAGTACTTCTCAGTGATCCAAGAAAAGCATATTTTGAATTAGCAGATCAACCTGCTAATAAAATTCCATAAGTTGAAAGAGATGATACAGCTAGCATATATAATATACCTAAAGGTAAATCTCCTATAGTTAAACCTGGTCCGTATGGTATTACTGCATAACCTAATAGTGAAAAGATTAAGGTAATTAAAGGACCTAAAAAGAATAAAATTAAATTAGCTTGAGTTGGTGATACACATTCTTTCAACAAAAGTTTTAAAGCATCTGCAAAAGCTTGTAATAAACCATAATATCCCACTATATTTGGCCCTAATCTTCTTTGCATACTAGCCATAGTTTTTCTTTCAGCTACGGTTGTAAAAGCTACAACTAATAAAGCCGGAACTACTACCAAAACGACTTCAATTATTGATATTAAGGTTTGCATATTTACATTTATTAAAATTTAATTAAATTTTAATATTTTTTATTCTATTAAATTAATTAATATAAAAAGATAACTTTGTTATTCTTTAATTTTTTTATATAACGTCATTCTTGGTTTGTTTTACCAAATTTAGCAAAAAAACTAATTAAATTATAAGCTATTTATGTGTAAACGTGTTTTAAACAAACGCACAAATCTAGGTAATAAATACTTAGAAAAGATATATATTATTATAGTTAATAAGGCAAAATTAAATAATACTTGGTTTACGAAAAAAAAAGGTATAAGTTGTGGCATATTTTTATATAAAATTTTTATAAAATCATTGTCTTTATATCATTAAAAAAATAGAGTTTACTTAGAAACTTTATAAACTATTAAACCTAAAATAAGGTATGATTATCGTTAAATTATAATATTTATTTTCAGGTTAAATTTAAGAACCTCAATAATATACAGATACGTATAAAAATAATCATACTACGTCAACAAAATGTCAGTATAAAATGGCAGATTCAAGACCTAAATGATGATTTTCAGTTAGATGATATGCTAACAAACGTCATAATCCTACAGCTAAAAAAGCCGTACCAATTATCACATGTAGACCATGAAATCCTGTTCCAAAATAAAAACAAGATGAATATGTTCCATCTGAAATAGTAAATGAAGAAACAGTGTATTCCACAAATTGAAAGGCGGTAAAAATAACAGCTAAAATAATAGTATATAATAGACCATAAAGTGCCCCACTTCTATTGTTTTGTATTAGAGAATGATGACAGTAAGTTACAGTAACACCAGAAGACAATAATATTACAGTGTTTAACAAAGGTAATTCAAAAGGATTAATAGATTCTATACCTAAAGGGGGTCATTTAGCTCCTAATTCCACTGTAGGTGATAAGGCACTGTGGAAAAATGATCAGAATATGGCTAAAAAAAATAATGCTTCAGATACTATGAATAAAGCAACACCCATATTTATTCCTCTTTGAACAGCTAAAGTGTGGTTTCCTAAGTAAGTTGCTTCGTTTATTACATCTCTGAATCATAAACCCATTGCATATATTAAACTTATTATTCCTGCAAATAAGATGTTTAATGCTTTAGAAAAACTATGAAAAGTTAATACCGCACTTAAAGTTACGGTGAATAAGGTTGCACTTGTATACAAAGGTCAAGGGCTAGGTGATACAAGATGGAAGGGATGAGCTTGAAAATTACTTCTTGATAAGTTTGTCATCTTTTTTATCATTATTGTTTTATTTAAATTTAATACCCATTTTTTATAAATTGCATTTTTATTTTTTATTAATTTTTTAATTTAAAAATTACTGTATTAAATATTATTTGCAGAGTGATTTATTAAAGAAAGAAGATCACACAGATTTAATATTTCATTAGGTGTTAAAATAAAAAATACTATGGCTAAATTTAAAATTCCTAATGTAACAGAAAAAATATTTGATAAGGAAATTTCTACATAAATATAAGATTTTTTGTATTCTGGATTTTCAAAATATATCGTTTTTATAACACTTAAATAATAAACCGCACCTATAACACTAGCTAGTACTGCTACTAAAACCAATAAAATTTTTCCATTATCTAGTGCACTAGATAAAACCATTAATTTTCCAAAAAAACCAACTAAAGGAGGTAATCCTATGAATGAAAACATAGTTATAACTAGACCAAGTGATAACGCAGGATTAATTGTAAAATATCCTTTTAATTGATTTATTAATTGTATAGGACTGTTATTTTTTTCCGATAAATTGTTGAACTCTACTGTATTTGTATAATATAAATATAAATTAAAGCCCATAGCTATTACTAACATGAAAGCGTTTAAATTTGTTAATATATATTGTATAATATAAAATAAAAATGCTTGATATGATTCTAAGGTATGTACTATTAAAGCAAGTAAAATAAAACCTATATGGCTTATAGTACTGTAAGCCAACAATCTTTTTATTCTTACTTGAGTTAAACCTAATATAGTTCCTATTACTAATGAAAAAAAACAACTCATTGATAAACTAGTAGTTCAAGAATAAAATTGGGTAGTTGAATGTAGTAAAGAACTAGTATAATGCACTAATTCTAAAAACAAGATTAAGATAGCAACTTTACCTAAAATTGCTATAAATGTTGTAACTATCGTTGGGACACCATCATATACATCTGGTGATCATCAATGGAACGGTGCTGCCCCTATTTTAAATAGTAAACCTACGGATATCAATAATAAACTATAAAAGAAATATGTATGATTATATCAGGTTGAGTAATATGCGTATTTTTCAGAGTCAGATATTATAGAATAAATTCCGTCTAAATTAGTTAAACCAGAATTTGCGTATATTAGAGCAATACCTAACAATATAAAACATGAAGAAAGACCTCCTAATAAGAAATAAGTTAAGGCAGAACCTGTTGAAGATTCAGAATTTCTATGTAAAGAAGATATTATATATAAACTAAAACTTTGTAATTCTATACACAAATAAATAGAAGCTAAATCTGCACTAGATATTAATAAAGCTGCTCCGCTTATTACAAATAAAATAATTAAAGCGTACTCTATTATAGTAAATTGTTCAGATACTTTATTAATTATGCTCACATATTGTTTTACATTACTAGATAATGTATTTAACATGGATACAGAATCCCCTATATATTTTTTTCTAGGATAAAACGCCGTCATAAGTAAAATTAATAAACTAACTATCAAAATAAATATTTGAAAGCATTGAACTATAGGAGTTATATTAAATAATCCTCCATATAAACCTATACCTTTTTCCAAGTAAGTTATATGAAAACTAGTTAATGCAGATAATAAACTGTAAAAAATTATAATTAGCCCTACACGGCTATATAAAATAGATGTATCGGGTCTAATACTTAATCCATTTGAAAATAATAAAAGTGAAAGAAATAATAAAATCATTTTTTTTTTTAGGTTTTACTATAGAAAATTTTGTACTTAATTTTTTTATACACGAGATAAGTTATTACTTATATTAACTAATGGGTTTTAAATAAATAACATAATCAGTAAATTTTATACTCTTATTATAATAAATTATTACTAATAGACCTGAAATTAACTAAATTCTATATCATTAGTATAAGATTAATCTACTGATATTTAGATTAACCACCTATTTGATCGTATAATCAAAATAAGAATTTACCTAAATTTACTGATTGTATAGCAATTGGCATTGAACTGTGTAAAATACCACAGATTTCTGAACATTGACCAAAATATGTTCCTTCTCTGTTTAAATATACAGAAGATTGATTTAATCTACCGGGATACGCATCACATTTTATTCCTAAAGAAGGACATGCATATGAATGTATAACGTCTGCACCTCCAACTATAAATCTAGTATGTGTTAATTCTGGTATGATAACTCTATTATCTACTTCTAATATTCTAAGTTTACCTATTTCAAGATCACTTTCTGGCACTATATAAGAGTCAAATTCCACAAATTCTTCATCATTATTTGTAAAATCTGGATATTGGTAACTTCAGTATCATTGGTGACCTTCACCGTATATAACTAATGAAGGATCTATTACTTCATCCATAAGATACAATAATTTAAATGAAGGGAAAGCTATTAAAACTAATATTAAAGCAGGTGTAATAGTTCAAATTAATTCAACTAATGTACCATGATTTATATATTTATTAGATATTTTTGCTTTTCTATAATTTAAGACTATAGAAAGCATAATTCAACTTACGGCAAATAAAATTATCGCTAAATAAAACATAATATTATTATGTAATTCTTCTAAACCTTCCATTTGAGGTGTAGCATTATCTTGGAAAAACAACCCTCAAGGTTCGGCACAATCATTAAATGTAAAATTGGCAAAATTTAAATTGTTAAGCATAGATTGAAACATTTTATTTTCTTTTACAAGATTTATTTATAATACAAAAAAAATAGGCTGATATATCATAAATATAATTAAACACAAATTGATATAAATTAAATATATTAGCTTAATTTTTATCTAGTTGTTGGATTAGTTTTTTATTTTTTATATCTATAAAAAATAAAAAAAGGATTAAAAAAAATTAGTTAATAACTAATTTTTATATTGCACTTTGTAAAGGAAGACTTACAAAGGCGTGTGGTTTTGGTGGGCTATTTAAAGCTCATTCTATTGAACTATATGTTCTGTTAAATAATGTTTGGAATAAATCACTAAAGAACTGTGGTGTTAATCACGGATATCTAGATGTAGCATTACCTTCTACTAATTGTACATATACGATATATAAGAATAATACAGTAGCCACTACACTAATGATTGAACCAAAACTACTTACATAATTTCAACCCGCGTATGCATCAGGATAATCGCTTATTCTTCTAGGCATACCTTGTAAACCTAAAAAGTGTTGAGGGAAGAAAGTTACATTTACACCAATAAACATTATTAAAAAATGTACTTTACCTAACATAATATTGTAAGATAATCCAGTTATTTTTGGTATTCAGAAGTATCATGCACTAAATAAGGCAAAGACAGCTCCCATACTTAACACATAATGGAAATGAGCTACAACGTAATATGTATCGTGGAAAGCAATATCTAATGAAGCGTTGGCTAAAACAACACCACTTAAACCTCCGATAGTAAACATAACTACAAAACCTAATGCAAATAACATAGATGGTGTTAAATGTAATGATCCTCCATATGTTGTAGCTAATCAACTGAATATTTTAATACCAGTTGGCACTGCAATTATTAAAGTTGCAGCTGTAAAATATGCTCTTGTATCCACATCTAAACCAACTGTGTACATATGATGTGATCAAACTACAAAACCTAAAACTCCAATAGACATCATTGCGTAAACCATTCCTAAATAACCGAATACATTTTTGTTAGAACTTGCTGAAATTGTTGTACTAATTATACCAAAACCTGGTATAATCAGAATATAAACTTCAGGGTGTCCAAAAAATCAGAAAAGATGTTGGTATAATATAGGATCACCTCCTCCGGCTACTTCAAAGAATGAAGTATTAAAATTACGATCAGTTAAAACCATTGTAATTGCACCAGCAAGTACTGGTAAAGATAATAATAATAATACTGCCGTAATAACTACCGCTCATCCAAACAATGCTAATTTATGAAGTCTTATACCTGGGCTTCTCATGTTTAATATTGTTGTAATGAAATTCATAGCTCCTAATAAACTACTTACTCCTGATAGATGTAAAGCAAATATTGCTAAATCTACACTCGGACCACTATGACTTTGTAATCCTGATAAAGGAGGGTATAATGTTCATCCTGTTCCTGCTCCATTTTCTATCATACCAGCAAATATAAATAGTAAAAAACTAGGTATTAATAATCAGAAACTTATATTATTTAGTCTAGGGAACGCCATATCAGGTCCTCCTACTAATAAAGGTAATAAAAAATTACCAAATCCTCCGATTAATGCTGGCATCACCATAAAGAATATCATCACTATAGCATGTGCAGTTATTATACTATTATATAATTGATTATCCGCTATATATTGAACACCTGGTCCAGATAATTCTAATCTTATTAATAAAGAAAAAGATGTTCCGGCTAAACCTGCAAATAATGCAAAGATTAAATAAAGAGTTCCTATATCTTTCGCATTACTTGATAAAAATCAACGCTCTTTTCATTCTGTTATACCAGTTCAACTGAAGCTTGAACTAGCTTTCGCATCTTCTGTTATCGTTGAATAATTTTTTTTATCTTCCGCATTAAATGGTGTAAGGTTAGAAACCATATGTATTTTTTCGTGAGACCTATCCATTTATTTATTAGTTTTTTAATTATTATAACCAGACGAAGTTATATCTTTTTTTTTTTAATATTTTTTTATAGAAAATTGTTATTTTTAGGCTTTAATTATTTTTTTTTTTAAACGTCATTATTGCTAAGGTGTACCTTTTAAAGTAGATATATTCAGTTTAAACTTATTTTATCTTTTACTTTATTATTTCTTAATCAAGATATAAATCTGATCGCCTAATATTATTTCGTCAGATCAACAAATCTGTTTCGAATGTTGTATTTATTACTAAGGGGTTCTGTGGTGTTAATCAAGGTGGTCTAGATTTCACCTTTATTCTTTTTTTATATAAACTATGTATAATAATACAGACGTTACTATACTTGTTTTTTAACCAAAACTATCTAAAATAAGTCTATTAATTTTTACTTTTTTATAAACTATCCCTTATATATTGAACTCTTGGTAAATAATCTCTTATTTTTAATAAAAGATTCGGGCTAATCCTGCAAATAATGCAAAAATTAAGTACAGAATTCTATATTTGGCATGTCTTTGATTAATTTAATTAATAAAACTTACTTATTTAAATAAGAATAAATTGTGATAATCATTTAATTATAAAATTTTACATATGTTTAGCTGTATTATATATTAGTTAATAAGGTAATGCGGACTAAGGATTTGAACCTCAATTATCTGGTCATGAGTCAGATGTGTTACCATTACACCAACCCGCTTTTTAAATAATCCATATGAGAAATAGGTGATTCGAGCACCTGACCATTCGCGTGTAAAGCGACTGCTCTACCACTGAGCTAATTTCCCTATGATCTAGGTTTTCCTATGACCCAGGAGAGATTTGAACTCTCGCTGTAACAGTGAAAGTGTTATGTCTTAACCGGACTTGACGACTGGGTCTTTTTTTTTAATTTTAAATCGTATTTTTTTAGTCTATTTTTTGTTTGACCGTTATAACAATTGAACCTACCATAGCTAATAAAAGTATTATTGAAGTTATCATCAATCATATAAAGTGACTTGTGTACATAGTATTACCTATGCTAGTTATATCTGTAACGTCTACCATATTATTATCTCAATTATGAGAACTAACATAAAATATTTGTGATTCTTGATTATCAGTAGAATATAGATTTACAATATTATCTGATTTGTTTTCAGTACCGGGTAATATATTACCTATTGGTACAAAAAAAGCTAAAAAAGTTATAATAGCTAAAGGTATATTGTTATTTGTATCACCTATAAGTTCTGAAACTCTTATATTTATAAGCATTAATATAAATAAAAACAAGATAGACACCGCACCAACATATACTAATAAATAAGATATACCAATAAATGCTAAACCTATAAATATTAAATAACAAGATATATTAGAAAATAATAAAATAAGATATAAAACCGATACTATTGGATTTTTAGTTATAACAATTAATATACCAGACACCATCGAAATTAAGGCTATTATATATAAAAAATTTACATTAAACCCATTAAAACTTTCAAAGCTAAATAAGTGTGTCATTAATAAATAAAAATAATTATCCTACATATAAATATATATAAATAAGAAATCGAAAAAAAGAAATTTACCCAGACAGGATTCATGAGAAAGATATTTTCATTTGTTTAACCCATCGAAATATGTATTTCAATTGAATAAATAAACATAAATCTCACTTGATCTAGAGTTTTACAGACTCATCCTTATTTAGTCCAGGTTTGAAACACCAATTGTTGCTAAATTAGTTTACATTTATGTGTTCATAGCCCAGTGTAAGTATTGCACTTACTTCCACCGATTACAAAACGGTAGCATTACTTTTATGCTAACCAGGCTTACCCCATTGTCACTAAGTCTGTAGGAGATTGTGTCCGTACCTAGAACAAGATATTTTCTTGTGGGGGGGGGGATAATTGTATTACTTAGTAAATTATTAAATTAGTACTTTATATCTAAAAATCGCAAAATTCTTGTAACCAAAGCCTATTTTAACGTAGTGTTTTACTACGCATATAAGAATATAATAAGGTGAGTTTCGTGCTTATATGCCTTCAGCGCTTATCTTTAATTGACGTGGCTTTCTTGCCATGCATGCCATAAGTCTACCTAGGTTCTGTAGGATATTGCATCCGTAACCTAGTTCCTCCTATTTTAGTAAAAATATATTAGATAAATACTAATGGCTTACAACAAGTAAACTATAGGTCAACATACCCAATTCCTTTCGTACAAGGGGTCTGTCCTTATTTTATTCTAAATTCCTCTAGAAGATAGAAACCATACTGTCTCACGACGTATTAAACCCAACTCATGTAGCTCTTTAATCGACGAACAGTCGAACCCTTCATGATTCCTGCGTTCATGTGGATGAGCTAAGCCGACATCGAGGTGCCAAACCGCGCACTCAATTTGTACTCTCTTGCGCTCATTAGCCTGTTCAAATCTGTTAGAATAAATTATTATTTATTTCCATATCTTACAATATGGTTCAGACTATTTTATCATTTATTAATTTTTTTTCTTATTAGTTACCGCTAACTCAACCTTTTATACCAAATGAACCTATTCTTGTTTTAGATTTTAAGTTAGTATATTGTATATTTGATTTTAAATTTCCTTTTAAAATTATTGAAGAAATACCTCTAAAAGAAGAATCTAAATTTAAAAGATTTCCTTTATACTTTAGTTTAAAGACAGAACGAGACGCTGTATAACGTCTGCTTAGTCTTCCTTTAGCTTCTAATCTAAAACCAGTTGTATGTTTGTATTTAAGATTATTAATTATAATATTTCTTAATAACAATTTATTATCTATTTTTTTTTGAGTTACATCGTTTAAAAAGATTTTTTTTTTATATATTTTTACCTTATCTTTCAATTTATTAAGTATTTTACGCATTTTTCTTTTATTACGTGTTAATTTTAATTTTACACTTTCAGATAATATATCACTGTTTAAATAAAAACGTTTTAAATTAATTAGATTGAATTCCACATTTTTATTAAATAATGTTTCTAAATGTTTCTTTAATAAACGAAGATAAGTATAATTTAATTTAGATTTATTCACATATATAAGTTGTTTGTATAAAAAATATAAACGTAATTTTTTCATAGTTAAATTTAAAACATTTTTATAAAATAAACCTGTATAACTAGATAATTCTTTAAATGTTTTTATTTTATAATTTCTGTTTTTTTTACTATATCTAATATTTTTATTAATAAATATTTATCTTTGTTAATTTCACTTAAAGATTCAAAACCTTTCATTAGTATTGATCTTAAGGTTTTAATATAATTTGCATTAATATTTTTCTTTTTAGTAAAAAATTTATTTAAATATATATTTTTTAATTTAGATAAATAATTGTTTTTTTGTCTATTAAATATGTATATATTAACTAAAACACTGTTATTTTTATGTTTGAACTCACCATTACTTAAATAAATACGATTAGAAGATAATCTTCTTAATCTAAGTAATAATCTTTTAGTTCTTATGTTTTTTTCTAAACTTTTATTAAAAAGATTGAAAAAACTTTTAATAATTTTCATAGCGGTAACAGTTGTAGAAGGTATTAAACTTAAATTATTTTTATTGTAAACATATATGCTATTATTTCATTCTCTAACTGAAGACGGAAAATGTTTAGATTTTTTTTCCGAATTAAGTTTAGTTGTTTCAGTAACACTTTTTAATGATTTTTCGGATGAATTTATCATAATATAAAATAGATATTTTGTAACTATATTTTAACATTTAAATTATAGATTACAAAATTTGTTTTTAATAAAGAAAAAAAATTTTTTAAATGCTGGATTATTAGTCGTTGGGCGTTCTTTGTATTAAAACAAAGTTTCGCTTCAAATTAACTTTAAAAGTTTTTTTTGAATTTAACCCAGTTTTAAACCATGCCGTTTGGCATGGAAGGACAATTATTATCCCTAGCGTAACTTTTTCAAAAATCCAAGACCTTTCCTTTCCGTATCTTGCGATCATATGCCCCGCTTACGCGACTGATGGACTTGTATGTCTAACAGTAAAGCAAGATTAAGCCATTAAACTTTTACAGTATTATTAAATATCATAGTATCATAATACTACAACTAAAACAATTTATATCTATAAATTGTTTTATACAACTATTCACCATATAGTTAAAATCTTACTTAAAAAAAATATAATTGTACTTAAAACAATCATAGCTGAATAATTATATAAAAATTAATAACAAATTAAAATAAAATGTAACTAATTATTAATTACATTACGTATAAATCATACGTATTTACTATTAGAAAATTGGATATACCCAGGTACTTTTTATGGGATCTGTGCCCCGCATAAACTGTCTTCTAATCAATTGACTAGAATAAAGTAAATAAAGGTGTCTCATTGTTGTTGCATTAGGCACATAAAACAGGTACGATATTCAACGTAGAACGCTAAATATTGTACTTTTCCCTAAATAGGTAGAATCAGAGGTTTTATAATTTTATAGTAGATATAAATCTACACCTAATACCTCTACCTTATACACTTGTAATTCTTATATTTTAGCCTAAATTAGTAACAGTAAAGCTGCAAAGGGTCTTCTCGTCTAACTAGAGGTAAACAGTATCTGCACTGCTATTCCAATTTCACTGAGCCAATCATCGAGACAGCTGTTGTATCGTTACATCATTCATGCAAGACCGCATTTAACGGCCAGGGTATTCCGCTACCTTAGGACCCTCATCGGTAAGGCCGCCGTTTATCGGGGTTTCCATCCAGACCTAACCTTTTAGTTTTAAGCCCATTAGTTACCCAGCCGACACCGGGCAGACATCACACTCAATAGTTCGATATATCTTAGCAGAGTGCTTTGTTTTAATTAAACAGTCGTACAACACTATTCCATGCTTCCTCTTTCATAGGTATTTCCTTATGAGAATGGCCCACCTTATCCCGAAGTTACGTGAGTCAATTTGCCGAGTTCCTTAATGATTGATTACTCAAACGCCTTCGTATTCTCTACTAGCTTACTTGCGATAGTTTTTAGAGACGGTATTAATGTTTTTTCCAGAACTAATTTTACTTTAATTAGTTTTAAGTCTTTTAACTTCTCATCGTTAAAAAAAATTTCAATAAGTACAGTACAATTTGCTTAACATTCAGCAGATTTGTTTCTAACGAAAATTTCGTAAAAAACAACTTAATATAAGACTTCCCGTCCCCGCATTTTATGATAAAAGACAAAATTCATTATATATTCTTATATCTATACTTACAGATAATACACAAATTTTCTGTAGGGACCCTTATTCCATTTTTTTTATTTAACTTAGAGGCCGTAAATTTAAATTGCGCTCCGTGTCTCATAAGCTTAAGGCGGAAAAAAACACGACTATTAGATAAAAAAGATCGAGAACCCCCGTTCTTTTTTTATTTTCATAGTACAAATGTTTTTTTGTTCTTTTCGTTACTCATGTCAGCATTATCACTTGGATCATCTTACATTACATTTAGTCTTATAAAGAAAAAATCTTAGATTTATCCAATGTTCCGCTACCCCATAGATAATTAATTATCTATGGACAAGGTTTCGGTATATTATTTAGATCCGTTATATTTTCGGTATGATCTTCTGGTTTTATATCAGTGCTCTGTTACGAGATCTTTAAAAAATGGCCGCTTCTAAGCCTATTTCCTGATCGTGTTCAAAGACACATCCTTTATTTCACTCAACAATAATTTTGGAACCTTATTAACTCTTGTTCTGGGCTGTTTCCCTTTAGACATACAACCTTATCGTACTATGTCCGATTATTTAACATATATCTTAACCCTTCCGAGTGCAAAATCTCTCCGATAAAATCTTTACGATCCCCCGATGTATTCAAAATAAATTTGATCGAGATCACAGTTCTGTACCTGCTAAGATGTTAATTAAATTACCTACTTATATAGGTTTCGCGGAAAACCAGCTGAACTAGTCAGTTTTGTCTTTCACTTACTTACCACCATTCATCGGATATCTTTACAACGATAACCCGTTCGGACCTTTATAATCCTGATAATGGTAAGATCACTAGTCTTCGGGTCTAAGGTTAGATACTTCTCATTTTTACATAATCGATTTCTCTGAAAAAAATGCTAAAGCAGTTCGGCATGCCTACTAAGCTTTAGACTTATAATTTTTTGCATCTAACATTAACTTGCTGACCCATTATGCAAAAGGTACGCTTTTGTATTTTATTTAAAATTTTCTCAAGCTGCTTATAAAACTACTATTAAATATATTCCCTCACGGTACTATTCACTATTGCTTATAAACCATATTTAGCTTTAGAGGAAGGTACCCCTTTATTCAAACAGAAACACCGTTTTACTTAAAAAGATAAGTTTTTTGAATTACTTATCGAAGCTTTTCTACCTTAATTCACATTTTTTGTAGAATCTCGTTTGATTTATTTTCCTAAAGTTACTAAGATATTTCAGTTCACTTTGTTTAGATAACCGAAGTCTCATAGTATTTGAAACGGTACTTTAGTTTATAGCGGAACGTTTTCATAATAATTTCTTTTTATACTTTTTTATCATTTAATTAAATGATATGAACATAATATAGTCATTATCGATAATGCTTTCTTATTTAAGATTAAAATTACGTGGAAAATTAAAATGTTGAATAAAATTTTAATAAATAAAACTAATAGGTTTAAAATATATCATAAAATTTTTGGCTCCACTAAGTAGGAAACACACAAAACAATTCTAGCCTTAAGCGTTTTTATGCTTAAGGGACACATATTTCAATAAACAACAATCAAATTAACATTATTGTTTATTCATAACGCTTCACTAACTAAACCGTCACACGAGATAAGTGTACAACATTATTGAGAAAAAAAATATACTTCTCCCGTGTAATCAAGGAAATTCTAAATATTACAAAAAAAAATACCATTCAAAATTATTCCTTACCTTATAAGTGAAAAGGAAATTCTAATTATTACAACTGATCTTTTAGAATTTCCTAGTCCTAACATTATAATGAACTTTAGCTAGCAAAACATCAATAATAAAACTAATTATTAGTTAACCGTTATATATTAACTAATTTCTAGTAATTTTATTTTTAATTAATTATTTAAAATTGTTTGTTGGGGTAAAGTTTATACCATCAAATTCTGGCATATCGTTTGTTGTATAATCATAGAAACTGAATAATAAAGTAGTAACATTGTAATTTAAACTGTCTAAAATTATAGAAGGATATATACCTAATACAACTGTAAATACAACCAATATTAAAAGTATTGAATATTCTCTTTTATTTAAATCTGGTAAATAACTATATCAGCCTTTAAATGTACCACCAAATATTATTCTATTAAACATAAATATTGTATATACTGCAGATAATACTATAGAAGATGCACCTAATATACCTGCTAAAGATAATCTTTCAAATATACCATATAAAGACATAAATTCTCCTACAAAATTTAAAGTAAGAGGTGCTCCACAATTACCTAAACATAATATAAAAAATAAGATAGAAAAGATTGGCATTATTTGAGCTAAACCTCCATAATAATTTATAGTTCTTGTACTAGATCTGTCATATAATACACCTCCACCACTAATGAAAAGTCCAGAAGATACAAAACCATGAGCTATCCCTAATATTATTCCACCTTGTATACCTTGTATTACATTACTTAGTATACCCGCAAAATAGACTGCTGCATGAGATACAGAAGAATAAGCTATAAGCTCTTTAACGTCTATAGTTCTTATTGTACTGAAACTTGCATAAATTATAGTTATAACACAGATAACGAATATTATATGTGTATAAAATATAAAAGCTTTAGGTACTAAAGGTAAAATTAATCTAAATACACCATATAAACTTAATTTTAAAACAATTGCAGCTAATATAACACTTCCCGATAAAGGTGATTCTACATGAGCTTTCAGTAATCAAGTGTTTAAAAAAATAACCGGAGTTTTTACTGCAAAAGCTAAAAAAATTCCCATAAATAAAAAGACTTGTGTTAAATAACCATAATCTGTTTTATATATAATATCCATATCAGTACAACCGCTTAAAGATGAAATTGTAATTATAGACAATAGCATAAACAATGAACCTAAAAATGTGTATAAGAAAAAATAGAAACTCGCTCTAAGTTTATCTGTAGACCCAAAAATTCCTATCAAAATGAATAAAGGAGCTAAAATACTTTCAAAAAAAATATAAAACATTAATATATCTAATACAGTATATATTAATAACAATGCAGATTCTAATAATAATATTATTACTAAGAAATAAGTTGTTTTTGTATTTATTGATTTTCAATTGGATATTATAGATATAGGTGCAATTAAAGTAGTCAATAACACAAAATATATAGATAAACCATCTAAGCCCAAATAAAAATCATAATGGGCAACTGAATAGTGTTCTTGCACAAATTGAAAATGTTTACTACTATTATCAAATAAAAATCATATGATTAAAGAGATAAATAAATCAATTATAGTTATAGTTAAAGCCGTAATTTTTAAAACATTATCAGCTCCTTTATAATTTCTATCTGTGTAAAATATAAATATTATAAATGTCCCAAGTATCGGTAATAGTATTAACAAAGATAATAACATGATAAATATAGATGAATAAAAACCTATTACTGCTTAAATTAATTACGCTAATAACGGAGGATGTTAAAAGCAGGCACTTTCTTAATGAATTTGAATAATGATAAATTATTTTTTATTAAAATAATTTAAAGATTTAGTAACGATTAATATATAATATTCTTAATCTATAACTTACGGTTTGTATTTTTCATGGTAATAGCGATTAAAGCGTGTATTATAATAAAAATATTATATTCACTAAAATAACTTACACTAATATAAGCTATCAGTCCTATAAAGATATATAACGCATAATTAGTAACAACACCTGTACTTAGAGAATCTATTTTTTTACTCATATTAGTAAGTTGTTGCTCTAAACCAAAGGGACCAAATAATTCAACTGCTCCTTTATCTAAAACTTTAGTAGTTAGACCACCTAAATTTAGAACTGCTCCAGAAATATATCTATTATAATACATTTCTACTAAAAATCTTTGATTGAAAAAACTGAATATATTATAACCAAATCTAGATAATTTAAAATTAACAAGAGATTGAGGATAAAATTCTGTAAATGCGATAGAACATATAGTTAAAACAATAGTAAAGAATAGAGGTGATAATTTATATATTGTTTTAACTCCAAATTCTGTGTCTAACGTAAGTTCATGGTGAGGATGTATATATAATGCATTATCTGAAAAGAAATCAGAACCTAAACCTATAAAAAGATCTTTAGTTAAATACCCAAAAAATATAGAAAATACACCTAATATTATCAAAGGTGTACTCATAAACAAATCACCTTCATGTGCAGATTTATTTTCTTTATAATTTACTAAAGAACCATTAGGATTAGTTAAAAAAGTTAAATATAATACTTTTACAGAATAAAGCGTAGTAAACATAGCACCAATTGTTGCTATGAAATACACGATAATACTAGATAATTTAAATTGACCGTATGCTGATTCTAAAATAAAATCTTTAGAATAAAAACCAGTCATAAAAGGAAAGGCAACTAAACTCAAAGATGCAGTCAACATAAGTGAATAAGTTAAGGGTAAATATGAAATCAAACCACCATATTTTCTAAAATCTTGATTATCTGCTACTGCATGAATAACTGCACCCGCACATAAAAATAATAAACCTTTATAAAAGGCATGATTTATTAAATGAAATAATGCTATTGTGTATGAAGATAAACCAATAGCTATAACCATCATACCTAATTGACTCATAGTTGAATAAGCTATAACTTTTTTTATATCTTGTTGAAATAAACCAATAAGAGAACTAAATACAGTTGTAATGGCTCCTACTCATAAACATAATAATAAAACAGTAGAACTATATTCTATTAAAGGAGAAGCTCTCATTAATAAATATACTCCTGCAGTTACCATAGTTGCAGCATGTATTAAAGCTGAAACAGGTGTAGGACCTTCCATCGCCATAGGTAATCAAACATGTAAACCTACTTGTGAACTTTTAGCCATAGCTCCTATTAATAAACATACACCTATAAAAAAGATAATACTTTCACTATAAAATGGTGAAAGTGAAAATACTGTAGTATAATCAACATTTCCAAATGATAATAAAATAGCAAACATTCCTACAGTTAAAACATAATCACCCACTCTGTTAGTAAAGAATGCGGCTAAAGAACTTTGATTTGCTGCTATTCTAGTAAATCAGAAACTTACTAATAAATAAGAACAAACTCCTACACCCTCTCACCCTACAAACATAACTAAAAAATTATCTCCTGTTACTAAAATTATCATCATAAATGTGAATAAGCTTAAATAACTGAAAAATCTTTGATTGTGTGGGTCATGACTCATATAACCCACAGAGTATACATGTACTAAAGATGATATAATCAATACAGGTATTAACATTGATACGGTTAAAGAATCAAAATTAAATGCTCAAGATACATTTAAATACTCTGCATCTATTCATCTGAATAAATGTATTTTCACAGGATTTTTATTTAAACCTACTTCTATAAAGGCTAATATGGCTAAAAGGGTTGTCATTATTACACATGTACATGTTATTATTTGGGCTCCACTCACTCCAACCTTTCTACCAAAAAAACCGGAGATTATTGATCCTAATATTGGTAAACCTAGAAGAGCTAGATACATTATTTATTTTCTATAGCTATAGATCCCCGCAATCTGTAAAAAGCAACTAATAAACCTAAACCTATCGCAGATTCTGCTCCTGCTATGGCTATTATATATATAGAAAAAGTTTGTCCTAATATATCATCAAAGCTTAAGGAACTTATCAATATTAGGAAAGTTATTGATAATAACATTATTTCAATTGAAATAAGCATCAATATTATATTTTTTTTATTTAAAACAAAACCTAAAGTTCCAATTAAAAATAAAATTAGTGGAAATCTCATATAAAATTTAGCTGATTAATTATGTATTACTAATTATGGGTAAATACTTTGAATTGAACAAAGAATTACTATGCCACAAATAGTTGTTTTACCATTAAACTATATCTACCTTACATAGTAAAAAAAACTAGGCCACGTATAATAATAAGAAGGCCATCATTAATGCAAATAAACCTGTAGCTTCTGAGAAAGCGAATCCAAGAATTGCATAAGAGAATAATTGTCCTCTTAAAGAAGGGTTTCTAGATACACCTATTATTAATGCACCAAAAACTACACCAATTCCAACACCGGCTCCTATTAATCCAGTTGTTGCTAAACCTGTTCCTATTATTTTAGCTGCTTGTATCATTGTTTTATGTAAATTTTCTGTACTACTAAAGAATCTTCAGCATTTTTTTATTAAGATTGGTTTTCTTAGCTTGGTTCTAGACCAAGATTGAAATATTTAATAGCTAAAAGCTTTCTTATCCCGGAATTGAACCAAGATCGGAATATTAGAAGTATTCTGCTTTACCCTTAAGCTAATAAGAATTAGGAAGAAAAGGATTCGAACCTTCGACAGCAGAATGCTATTGAGTTTACAGCTCAACCCGTAAACCAACAAACGGACCCTTCCTTTACCCTGTTCCCTCTTACCAAGAGAGAAATTCGAATTCTCATTATTAACGCATGAAATTAATGTTCTAACCAATTGAACTATCTTGGCTTTTTCTAAAGTTATAATTTAAGTAAATATTTATATATTTCTCTAAGGCCAGAATGATTTGAACACTCATCTAAGCTGTCATGAGCAGCTGGCTTTGCCAATTAAGCTATAGCCTTAAAATTTATTTTTTTGTTTTTTTTACCTTTTAATCATTTATTATTAACTATAATCAATTTAGAAAAAACACAAAAAATTTATGCGCCTTTAAGATGACTCGAACACCTAACCCAAATATTAACAGTATTTTGCTCTACCTTTGAGCTATAAAGGCTTTTAGATCTTTTTAATAATTATTTTAGGAATAAGGAAGAATCGAACTTCTAATTGTTGATCTGCAATCAAAATGCAAACCTTTTGCAGCTTATTCCTTAAGAAGTGGACAAGACTTGAACCTGTATGAATGTGTCCGTAGCACAACGTTCTACCAATTAAACTACCACTTCTATTTTTATTAAAAGGTCTTTTAATAAAATTTTTTATGTTGGAGCGATTCGAACACTCAATAGTAAATACCAAAAATTTATGACTTACCTATTAGTCGACAACATATCATATAGGTGACAAGACTTGAACTTGTAAAGTAAAAACTACTCCGTCCTAAGCGGAACCTGGTTACCAAATTTCAGCACACCTATTATGCACGCTCGAGGTAAGACTTGAACTTACAGCCTAAACATCTTCAGTGTTCCGCTCTACCAAATTGAGCTTCTCGAGCCTTTCCTCCCGCGTACCGCGGAATATTATATATTTTGGAGATATTAGGACTTGAGCCTAAAATTACGAAGTGCAAGTTCGTTGTTTTACCAGTTAAACTATATCCCCTTTATCCGAGAAACGACTTGAACGTTTACGATATTTATCAATAAATCTTAAGATTATCCTGTCTACCAATTCCAGCACTCGGATTTTAATTAATCATTTAAATACAAATAAACTAAATATTAATTAGCTAAACTATTTGCTCAATTTATGCTTAAATAGAATAAAAATTTATAAAATTTTTAAGACCTATGGGACTTGAACCCATATTATAACGATTAAAAGTCGCATGTTTTACCTTTAAACTAAAGTCTCTTTTTAGTTTAAAAAACTAAAAAAAAAAAAAAGATGTTATTAAACCGGTATTTTTAGTTTAATAACGGTTTTTGGAGGATAAAATATCCTCTTTCTTTTTTAAGGATAATAATTCCCGTGCAATTTCCATTACACGAACCATATTTCGACTTAACACCAATTGAGGTCACACATACGAAAATTACAAACTAAATAATATACTTCTAATTAAGTACAGTAAACATCAATTTGCAACCAAACTTATTGCGCATACCCCTTTCAGCGCCTGACGAGTAGTTAGTACCCATCTGAGATAAAATTCACCGTGACGTAATGATTCACGATTACTAGTAATTCCATATTCATGTAGTCGAGTTTCAGACTACAATTCACGAATAGTTATGTCCAAATTTGAGGATTAGCTCCATTTCACAATATCGCTTCCTTTTGTTGAGGCATATGTGGCACGTCTATAGCCCACACTCATTAAGGCCATGATGACTTGTCTTGATCCCGTTTATCTCATCCAATATAGCGGTGAACTGTTTTATGTAGACACTTAGGTCTTATATAAACAAGGGTTTTCGTTAATTAATGGAACTAACCAAAATCTCACGACATTAACTGAAGACAGCCGTGCAGCGCTTGTAAAAATATTCAAGAGGTGGTAAGGTTATTCGCGGACCATCGAATTAAATAACATACTTCACTACTGGTTTCAGAAACGGTCTAATGATTTCAATTTCGGCGTTGCCGCTTTACTCATGAGGTGGAATGCTTACACTTTCATTTATAGACTAGTACCTAGTCTATGGCACTCATAATTTTCTCCAAGGACTACTAGGGTATCTAATCCTTCTCGCTCCCCAAGGCTTCGTCCCTGAACGTCAGTTTCTACATAGAAGATTGCCTTCGCCGACATCCGTCCTACCTGTATCAATGCATACCATTGCTCCTCAGGTAATTCGCCTCTTCACACATAAAACTCTAGGAAATTAGTCCCTACTATGGCTTGATTTCCCGTCTAGGTACCCTTTAAACCTGTTAAAGATGAATAACACTTGTCTTCTACGTATTACCGCGACTGCTGGCACGTAATTTGGTCAAGACTTATAGATAAAATATAGTCACTATCAGTATTTTATCTAGAACTTTATACGACTTATTCGTTTTTCGTTCCCCCAAATTGCTGGTTCAGTCATTAGACCATTGACCAATATTCCCCACTGCTGTACGTTACGCATTGGGTTTTTTTCAGACCCAATGTGGTCGATCGACCTCTCAGTCACGACTACCGGAACCCGAGCTAGATTTAACTATTACTCTTCCAGAATAAACTAACATCTCAAAGCGAAACTTTCTATTTCTTTATTATTTATAAGGGATCTTTTCTTCCTTACTTCAAGGCAGCTAGATTATTTTTACTCACCTGTACACCACTACTAACTATATTATATAAAATATATAATTAAATTAGTCGTTCGATTAGCATGTGTCAAGCATTTGGACAGCGTTCACTCAGAGCCATCATCAAACTCAATTTTCGTAGTATTTTGTCCACTACTGATAATACTTTCTTATTTTACTTTATTAAATTTTTAACTTATATAATTTAATATTTATTCAAATACCTTATCAGTAAGCTATTTAGTCTCATTTTCTGCAAACAAAGGGTCTTACGGTAAAATTGTCAAATTTGTAATTTTTTTTTCGATATAGTTTACTTTAGACTATTACGCATGAATAGATTATATTTTTTTCTATTATCTTGTGTTTATAGGTGTTATGTTATTTTTTATAAATTTGCGGTAATATTTCTATTTTTTATAAAAATTTTAAATAAAAATAATTCTTTAAAAATAAAATTACTTTTTTAATTATTGTTTGTGTGTTACAGCTAAATCTATTAAACTATTTTCTAATAAAGTTATAAAAGGAACAATAATTAAAAAATGAGCAAAATATAAAGCAGTAGATATTTGCCCAAATTCAATAAAAGGTGATTCAACATGTTTTGCTCCTAATTGCATTAATATTAAAAAATTAGCTACAAATACAAAGAACGCTATTTTACTTAAAGGTCTGAATTGTATTCCTCTTAGATTAGATAGGTCAACAAAAGGCATTATCAGTAAGGCTAAAATAGCAGAAAACATTGCTATAACACCTAATAATTTATTAGGTATAGATCTTAATATTGCATAAAAAGGTAAAAGATATCATTCTGGTACGATTGCAGGTGGTGTTTGCATAGGATTAGCCATTACATAATTTTCACTATCACCTAACATATTAGGCATGAAAAATACGAAAATTGATAAAACTATAAAAAATATAAATATTGTTATTAAATCTTTAAAGATAAAATAGGGTGCAAATGGTAAACGGTCATAATTTCCTGATATTCCTAATGGGTTTCCTGAACCACTTGAATCATGTAAAGTTATTAAGTGCATTAATGCTAATGCAGCTAATATAAAAGGTAATACAAAATGTAAAGCATAAAATCTATTTAATGTAGCATTGTTAACACTAAACCCTCCTCAAATGAACTCTACTATATCTTGTCCTACTCAAGGGATAGCACTCATTAAATTAGTAATAACTGTTGCACCTCACAAGCTCATTTGTCCATATGGAAGAACATATCCCAAAAATGCGGTAGCCATCATTAATATGAATAATACTGTTCCTATTGTAAAAGTTAAGGTTCTTGGTGCTTTATATGACCCATAGTATAGATTTCTACCTATATGTAGATAAACTAAAAAGAAAAAAGCGGAAGCTGTATTAGAATGTAGATAACGTATTAATCAACCATTATTTACGTCTCTCATTATATGTTCTACAGAATCGAAGGCTCCCAATACAGTAGGTGTATAATGCATACCTAATGTTACACCAGTTATTATTTGTATAATTAAACATAACGCTAATAATGAACCAAAATTTCATAAATAACTAAGATTTGAAGGTTGTGGTGAATCTATTACGTATGAATTAACCAATTTTAGTAAAGGATGACTTTTTAAATTTCTCATTTTATTTATAGTATTAATTAGGTTATTATTTATTTTTTTTTATCAATATTTTTTATATGTGTTTTAAATTAATTTTATCGTACAGAATCAAAAAAGTTAGGTAAATAAAAGGTAAGATTATTAACACGAGATACAAGTGGAATATTTTTATAGTTTTATTCTTTATTTTCTATATTAACTATATAAATAATTGTTATATTTAACTATACCGTATATGTATTCGTGTATAAAAAAACATATATCTTATTATTAAAAGAATTTTTTGTGGTAATTTTTTTACCTATTAATATAAATTTTTGCAGATATAACATGCTTTTATGTAACGTACAAATATAGGAAACAATCATATTCGTCGGGGCACTCAGATTTGAACTGAGAAACTTCTCGACCCAAACAAGACACCTAACCACCCGGCACTACCCCGTTATTACAGAGAATATCCGATTCGAACGGATGTGATTATGTAAACCAAATAAGTTTCAAGCTTATCACCTTAAACCACTCAGTCAATTCTCTTAAACAGCTGATTCTTCCAAGACTTGAACTTGAATAACATCCTTATCAAGAACGCACTTTACCTATTAAGTTAAAGAACCTAAATATTTGACAAGAGCACTCAGACTTGAACTGAGAACTTGAAGTTTGAAGCTTCTCATTTTACCAATTTAACTATACTCTTTAACTTTTCGGAAAAGAGGCGACTCGAACGCCCAGGTGTGAAACACAATATTTAGCAAATATCTCGCCTTACCAATGGCAACTTTCCCTTTTTATATATACGAGTTAGGTCGGCTTCGATCCGACATGATTTTCCTCGACAAGGAAAGATTTTACCAATTAAACTACTAACTCTGTGGCCAGTCGAAATCGAATCGACACACTTCGTTTGGAAGACGAACAGTCTACCATTAACTTATGGCCACTTTTAAATAAAAATTAAGTAATCTTATATTATTTATTAGGTTAAATTTTACATTTTTGATTTTTATTTAAATAATTTTTGGTTATATTTAAGCGGCTTCTTGTTAAATAGCATCTCACTAAATAAAGCAAAATATATAAAATTGTTCGTTCTTTTACTTTTGTAAAATTTTTATTTTCTGTTAAAAAAAAAAATTATTTTTTTGTTATAATAATATAAACATATATTTAATTTGCTATTGACTTTCCTAAGTAATTAATACTTCATGCTATATATGTAACACAAAAAATTATTATTAATATATTAATGTAATTCTAAACCGTCTTTTATATAAGAAGAAGATAATACCACAAAAACTTGTGCTTGGATAAAAGCTATACCTATTTCTAATCCAGAAAAGGCTATTATAAATAATAAAGGTATTAAACCTAAGAAGAAATAAATTAATCCTTTGCTTATAATATTATAAGTGAATCCTGATAAAATATTTAATAACATATGACCACTTAAAATATTTGCGGCTAATCTTAAACCTAATGATACATTTCTAGATAAATAAGATATGAATTCGATTAAAACTAGTAAAGGTAATAAACCTAAAGGACAACCAGATGGTACTAATAAAGAAAAAAATTTAAAAGCATGTATTTGGAATCCTAAAATTGTTGCACCTATAACTATTGTAAAACTAATAGAAAACGTTAAGATAAAATGAGATGTAGGCGCAAAACTATAAGGAACCATACCTACTAAATTATTTATTAATATATATATAAATAACGCACTTATTAAAGGAAAAAACATTTGTCCTTTGTTTGCATTTATTTGGTTTGTTACTATACTGTAGACAGTTGCGTAAATAGATTCCATTGATAATGATCAATGGTTTGGAGTAGTTATTTCGTAATTTGTTGCTAAGTTATACAACATAAATATAATAAAAGTTGTTATAATTAAATACAAACCTATGTTTGTTAAAGAGATTTGTATGTTACCTAATAAATCAGCTTTCAAACTAAAAAGATTTCTTATTGTAAATTGGTCTAAAGGACTGCTAGTTCAGATTGGTAATGTGTTCATTTCTTTTTTTTTAGTGTATCATTTTATTTTTTTTACTGATCTATATCAAAAAATATAAATTATAAGTATGAAATACCAAACTACATTAGTACGTAGAGCTCTCCCCATTTTAACTATCTCGCTTTATGTTATAACGAGTATATGTTTCTAGCTTGAGCCTTTTTGTCTCTCACTTTCAATAAAACTTTCTTATTTTTAATTTAATAAATTTTTATTGAAAATTTATTAAATTGCTATTTAATATAAATTGTTTGTTTTCAGGTTTTTAATTGTAAATTACTCATCTGTCTACTATCTATTTTTAAGGCATTTTTACCTAATTCAAAAACAAAACCTAATGTTAATACTAAAAAAAATACTAACATTACTATTAAACCATAAATCCCATTAGTATAAGCACTCACTACATAAGGATACACTAATAAGATCTCTAAATCAAATAGTAAAAATAGAAGGGCAAAAATGAAAAATGATATACTAAACTGAGTTCTATTTTGTCCTAAGAAAGAATGAAATCCGCATTCAAATGCACTGTTTTTCTCTTGATAAGGATTGTGTGGAGATAATAATATATTAATTCCTAACAATATAAAAGCTAATATCGGTATAAAAATAAAAAAAAAGTTAAACTTGTCATGTTATATATGTTATATTTTTTAAGTGACTTGTTGGTTAATGTTTCTACTTGAAATATTTAGTGTTTTTCATTGTATGTTTTTCAATAAAATTTAAACAATAAAAAAATTAGTTGGTACTATATGAAGACCCAAAACAATACATGGCATGATTACTATGAATGCAATAATAATTGGTAATAAGACTGTTCAACAATATGACATAAGTTGATCAAACCGTATTCTAGGGAAAGAAGCTCTTACTCATATAAATGTAAAGATCATTAAACAAGTTTTTAAACCTAAAGTAAGACTAGTAATTAGTCCCTCTAAAGATATATTTAAAATATTAATATCCATATAAGTATTTGTCCCAAAAAAATTAATTCAATTCATAACAAAATCCAATGAAATTATATTTAAATAACCTCCTAAGAATAAACTAGAAGTGATAATACAAATTAACACAATACTAGCATATTCAGCTAAAAAGAAAAATACAAATATAGCTGCAGAATGTTCTGTCATGAACCCTGAAACTAATTCTGACTCTGCTTCTGCTAGATCAAAAGGTGCTCTATTTGTTTCTGCTATCGCTCCTATAAAAAATATTATAAAAACAGGTAGTAATGGAATTAAAAAATAAATTACTCTTTGTGCTTCTACATTACCTGTTAAATTTAAATTTCCTGATAACAAAAGTACTAATAAAATAGCGGAACTTAAAATTAGTTCATAACTTATTAATTGTGCAGTACTTCTCAGTGATCCAAGAAAAGCATATTTTGAATTAGCAGATCAACCTGCTAATAAAATTCCATAAGTTGAAAGAGATGATACAGCTAGCATATATAATATACCTAAAGGTAAATCTCCTATAGTTAAACCTGGTCCGTATGGTATTACTGCATAACCTAATAGTGAAAAGATTAAGGTAATTAAAGGACCTAAAAAGAATAAAATTAAATTAGCTTGAGTTGGTGATACACATTCTTTCAACAAAAGTTTTAAAGCATCTGCAAAAGCTTGTAATAAACCATAATATCCCACTATATTTGGCCCTAATCTTCTTTGCATACTAGCCATAGTTTTTCTTTCAGCTACGGTTGTAAAAGCTACAACTAATAAAGCCGGAACTACTACCAAAACGACTTCAATTATTGATATTAAGGTTTGCATATTTACATTTATTAAAATTTAATTAAATTTTAATATTTTTTATTCTATTAAATTAATTAATATAAAAAGATAACTTTGTTATTCTTTAATTTTTTTATATAACGTCATTCTTGGTTTGTTTTACCAAATTTAGCAAAAAAACTAATTAAATTATAAGCTATTTATGTGTAAACGTGTTTTAAACAAACGCACAAATCTAGGTAATAAATACTTAGAAAAGATATATATTATTATAGTTAATAAGGCAAAATTAAATAATACTTGGTTTACGAAAAAAAAAGGTATAAGTTGTGGCATATTTTTATATAAAATTTTTATAAAATCATTGTCTTTATATCATTAAAAAAATAGAGTTTACTTAGAAACTTTATAAACTATTAAACCTAAAATAAGGTATGATTATCGTTAAATTATAATATTTATTTTCAGGTTAAATTTAAGAACCTCAATAATATACAGATACGTATAAAAATAATCATACTACGTCAACAAAATGTCAGTATAAAATGGCAGATTCAAGACCTAAATGATGATTTTCAGTTAGATGATATGCTAACAAACGTCATAATCCTACAGCTAAAAAAGCCGTACCAATTATCACATGTAGACCATGAAATCCTGTTCCAAAATAAAAACAAGATGAATATGTTCCATCTGAAATAGTAAATGAAGAAACAGTGTATTCCACAAATTGAAAGGCGGTAAAAATAACAGCTAAAATAATAGTATATAATAGACCATAAAGTGCCCCACTTCTATTGTTTTGTATTAGAGAATGATGACAGTAAGTTACAGTAACACCAGAAGACAATAATATTACAGTGTTTAACAAAGGTAATTCAAAAGGATTAATAGATTCTATACCTAAAGGGGGTCATTTAGCTCCTAATTCCACTGTAGGTGATAAGGCACTGTGGAAAAATGATCAGAATATGGCTAAAAAAAATAATGCTTCAGATACTATGAATAAAGCAACACCCATATTTATTCCTCTTTGAACAGCTAAAGTGTGGTTTCCTAAGTAAGTTGCTTCGTTTATTACATCTCTGAATCATAAACCCATTGCATATATTAAACTTATTATTCCTGCAAATAAGATGTTTAATGCTTTAGAAAAACTATGAAAAGTTAATACCGCACTTAAAGTTACGGTGAATAAGGTTGCACTTGTATACAAAGGTCAAGGGCTAGGTGATACAAGATGGAAGGGATGAGCTTGAAAATTACTTCTTGATAAGTTTGTCATCTTTTTTATCATTATTGTTTTATTTAAATTTAATACCCATTTTTTATAAATTGCATTTTTATTTTTTATTAATTTTTTAATTTAAAAATTACTGTATTAAATATTATTTGCAGAGTGATTTATTAAAGAAAGAAGATCACACAGATTTAATATTTCATTAGGTGTTAAAATAAAAAATACTATGGCTAAATTTAAAATTCCTAATGTAACAGAAAAAATATTTGATAAGGAAATTTCTACATAAATATAAGATTTTTTGTATTCTGGATTTTCAAAATATATCGTTTTTATAACACTTAAATAATAAACCGCACCTATAACACTAGCTAGTACTGCTACTAAAACCAATAAAATTTTTCCATTATCTAGTGCACTAGATAAAACCATTAATTTTCCAAAAAAACCAACTAAAGGAGGTAATCCTATGAATGAAAACATAGTTATAACTAGACCAAGTGATAACGCAGGATTAATTGTAAAATATCCTTTTAATTGATTTATTAATTGTATAGGACTGTTATTTTTTTCCGATAAATTGTTGAACTCTACTGTATTTGTATAATATAAATATAAATTAAAGCCCATAGCTATTACTAACATGAAAGCGTTTAAATTTGTTAATATATATTGTATAATATAAAATAAAAATGCTTGATATGATTCTAAGGTATGTACTATTAAAGCAAGTAAAATAAAACCTATATGGCTTATAGTACTGTAAGCCAACAATCTTTTTATTCTTACTTGAGTTAAACCTAATATAGTTCCTATTACTAATGAAAAAAAACAACTCATTGATAAACTAGTAGTTCAAGAATAAAATTGGGTAGTTGAATGTAGTAAAGAACTAGTATAATGCACTAATTCTAAAAACAAGATTAAGATAGCAACTTTACCTAAAATTGCTATAAATGTTGTAACTATCGTTGGGACACCATCATATACATCTGGTGATCATCAATGGAACGGTGCTGCCCCTATTTTAAATAGTAAACCTACGGATATCAATAATAAACTATAAAAGAAATATGTATGATTATATCAGGTTGAGTAATATGCGTATTTTTCAGAGTCAGATATTATAGAATAAATTCCGTCTAAATTAGTTAAACCAGAATTTGCGTATATTAGAGCAATACCTAACAATATAAAACATGAAGAAAGACCTCCTAATAAGAAATAAGTTAAGGCAGAACCTGTTGAAGATTCAGAATTTCTATGTAAAGAAGATATTATATATAAACTAAAACTTTGTAATTCTATACACAAATAAATAGAAGCTAAATCTGCACTAGATATTAATAAAGCTGCTCCGCTTATTACAAATAAAATAATTAAAGCGTACTCTATTATAGTAAATTGTTCAGATACTTTATTAATTATGCTCACATATTGTTTTACATTACTAGATAATGTATTTAACATGGATACAGAATCCCCTATATATTTTTTTCTAGGATAAAACGCCGTCATAAGTAAAATTAATAAACTAACTATCAAAATAAATATTTGAAAGCATTGAACTATAGGAGTTATATTAAATAATCCTCCATATAAACCTATACCTTTTTCCAAGTAAGTTATATGAAAACTAGTTAATGCAGATAATAAACTGTAAAAAATTATAATTAGCCCTACACGGCTATATAAAATAGATGTATCGGGTCTAATACTTAATCCATTTGAAAATAATAAAAGTGAAAGAAATAATAAAATCATTTTTTTTTTTAGGTTTTACTATAGAAAATTTTGTACTTAATTTTTTTATACACGAGATAAGTTATTACTTATATTAACTAATGGGTTTTAAATAAATAACATAATCAGTAAATTTTATACTCTTATTATAATAAATTATTACTAATAGACCTGAAATTAACTAAATTCTATATCATTAGTATAAGATTAATCTACTGATATTTAGATTAACCACCTATTTGATCGTATAATCAAAATAAGAATTTACCTAAATTTACTGATTGTATAGCAATTGGCATTGAACTGTGTAAAATACCACAGATTTCTGAACATTGACCAAAATATGTTCCTTCTCTGTTTAAATATACAGAAGATTGATTTAATCTACCGGGATACGCATCACATTTTATTCCTAAAGAAGGACATGCATATGAATGTATAACGTCTGCACCTCCAACTATAAATCTAGTATGTGTTAATTCTGGTATGATAACTCTATTATCTACTTCTAATATTCTAAGTTTACCTATTTCAAGATCACTTTCTGGCACTATATAAGAGTCAAATTCCACAAATTCTTCATCATTATTTGTAAAATCTGGATATTGGTAACTTCAGTATCATTGGTGACCTTCACCGTATATAACTAATGAAGGATCTATTACTTCATCCATAAGATACAATAATTTAAATGAAGGGAAAGCTATTAAAACTAATATTAAAGCAGGTGTAATAGTTCAAATTAATTCAACTAATGTACCATGATTTATATATTTATTAGATATTTTTGCTTTTCTATAATTTAAGACTATAGAAAGCATAATTCAACTTACGGCAAATAAAATTATCGCTAAATAAAACATAATATTATTATGTAATTCTTCTAAACCTTCCATTTGAGGTGTAGCATTATCTTGGAAAAACAACCCTCAAGGTTCGGCACAATCATTAAATGTAAAATTGGCAAAATTTAAATTGTTAAGCATAGATTGAAACATTTTATTTTCTTTTACAAGATTTATTTATAATACAAAAAAAATAGGCTGATATATCATAAATATAATTAAACACAAATTGATATAAATTAAATATATTAGCTTAATTTTTATCTAGTTGTTGGATTAGTTTTTTATTTTTTATATCTATAAAAAATAAAAAAAGGATTAAAAAAAATTAGTTAATAACTAATTTTTATATTGCACTTTGTAAAGGAAGACTTACAAAGGCGTGTGGTTTTGGTGGGCTATTTAAAGCTCATTCTATTGAACTATATGTTCTGTTAAATAATGTTTGGAATAAATCACTAAAGAACTGTGGTGTTAATCACGGATATCTAGATGTAGCATTACCTTCTACTAATTGTACATATACGATATATAAGAATAATACAGTAGCCACTACACTAATGATTGAACCAAAACTACTTACATAATTTCAACCCGCGTATGCATCAGGATAATCGCTTATTCTTCTAGGCATACCTTGTAAACCTAAAAAGTGTTGAGGGAAGAAAGTTACATTTACACCAATAAACATTATTAAAAAATGTACTTTACCTAACATAATATTGTAAGATAATCCAGTTATTTTTGGTATTCAGAAGTATCATGCACTAAATAAGGCAAAGACAGCTCCCATACTTAACACATAATGGAAATGAGCTACAACGTAATATGTATCGTGGAAAGCAATATCTAATGAAGCGTTGGCTAAAACAACACCACTTAAACCTCCGATAGTAAACATAACTACAAAACCTAATGCAAATAACATAGATGGTGTTAAATGTAATGATCCTCCATATGTTGTAGCTAATCAACTGAATATTTTAATACCAGTTGGCACTGCAATTATTAAAGTTGCAGCTGTAAAATATGCTCTTGTATCCACATCTAAACCAACTGTGTACATATGATGTGATCAAACTACAAAACCTAAAACTCCAATAGACATCATTGCGTAAACCATTCCTAAATAACCGAATACATTTTTGTTAGAACTTGCTGAAATTGTTGTACTAATTATACCAAAACCTGGTATAATCAGAATATAAACTTCAGGGTGTCCAAAAAATCAGAAAAGATGTTGGTATAATATAGGATCACCTCCTCCGGCTACTTCAAAGAATGAAGTATTAAAATTACGATCAGTTAAAACCATTGTAATTGCACCAGCAAGTACTGGTAAAGATAATAATAATAATACTGCCGTAATAACTACCGCTCATCCAAACAATGCTAATTTATGAAGTCTTATACCTGGGCTTCTCATGTTTAATATTGTTGTAATGAAATTCATAGCTCCTAATAAACTACTTACTCCTGATAGATGTAAAGCAAATATTGCTAAATCTACACTCGGACCACTATGACTTTGTAATCCTGATAAAGGAGGGTATAATGTTCATCCTGTTCCTGCTCCATTTTCTATCATACCAGCAAATATAAATAGTAAAAAACTAGGTATTAATAATCAGAAACTTATATTATTTAGTCTAGGGAACGCCATATCAGGTCCTCCTACTAATAAAGGTAATAAAAAATTACCAAATCCTCCGATTAATGCTGGCATCACCATAAAGAATATCATCACTATAGCATGTGCAGTTATTATACTATTATATAATTGATTATCCGCTATATATTGAACACCTGGTCCAGATAATTCTAATCTTATTAATAAAGAAAAAGATGTTCCGGCTAAACCTGCAAATAATGCAAAGATTAAATAAAGAGTTCCTATATCTTTCGCATTACTTGATAAAAATCAACGCTCTTTTCATTCTGTTATACCAGTTCAACTGAAGCTTGAACTAGCTTTCGCATCTTCTGTTATCGTTGAATAATTTTTTTTATCTTCCGCATTAAATGGTGTAAGGTTAGAAACCATATGTATTTTTTCGTGAGACCTATCCATTTATTTATTAGTTTTTTAATTATTATAACCAGACGAAGTTATATCTTTTTTTTTTTAATATTTTTTTATAGAAAATTGTTATTTTTAGGCTTTAATTATTTTTTTTTTAAACGTCATTATTGCTAAGGTGTACCTTTTAAAGTAGATATATTCAGTTTAAACTTATTTTATCTTTTACTTTATTATTTCTTAATCAAGATATAAATCTGATCGCCTAATATTATTTCGTCAGATCAACAAATCTGTTTCGAATGTTGTATTTATTACTAAGGGGTTCTGTGGTGTTAATCAAGGTGGTCTAGATTTCACCTTTATTCTTTTTTTATATAAACTATGTATAATAATACAGACGTTACTATACTTGTTTTTTAACCAAAACTATCTAAAATAAGTCTATTAATTTTTACTTTTTTATAAACTATCCCTTATATATTGAACTCTTGGTAAATAATCTCTTATTTTTAATAAAAGATTCGGGCTAATCCTGCAAATAATGCAAAAATTAAGTACAGAATTCTATATTTGGCATGTCTTTGATTAATTTAATTAATAAAACTTACTTATTTAAATAAGAATAAATTGTGATAATCATTTAATTATAAAATTTTACATATGTTTAGCTGTATTATATATTAGTTAATAAGGTAATGCGGACTAAGGATTTGAACCTCAATTATCTGGTCATGAGTCAGATGTGTTACCATTACACCAACCCGCTTTTTAAATAATCCATATGAGAAATAGGTGATTCGAGCACCTGACCATTCGCGTGTAAAGCGACTGCTCTACCACTGAGCTAATTTCCCTATGATCTAGGTTTTCCTATGACCCAGGAGAGATTTGAACTCTCGCTGTAACAGTGAAAGTGTTATGTCTTAACCGGACTTGACGACTGGGTCTTTTTTTTTAATTTTAAATCGTATTTTTTTAGTCTATTTTTTGTTTGACCGTTATAACAATTGAACCTACCATAGCTAATAAAAGTATTATTGAAGTTATCATCAATCATATAAAGTGACTTGTGTACATAGTATTACCTATGCTAGTTATATCTGTAACGTCTACCATATTATTATCTCAATTATGAGAACTAACATAAAATATTTGTGATTCTTGATTATCAGTAGAATATAGATTTACAATATTATCTGATTTGTTTTCAGTACCGGGTAATATATTACCTATTGGTACAAAAAAAGCTAAAAAAGTTATAATAGCTAAAGGTATATTGTTATTTGTATCACCTATAAGTTCTGAAACTCTTATATTTATAAGCATTAATATAAATAAAAACAAGATAGACACCGCACCAACATATACTAATAAATAAGATATACCAATAAATGCTAAACCTATAAATATTAAATAACAAGATATATTAGAAAATAATAAAATAAGATATAAAACCGATACTATTGGATTTTTAGTTATAACAATTAATATACCAGACACCATCGAAATTAAGGCTATTATATATAAAAAATTTACATTAAACCCATTAAAACTTTCAAAGCTAAATAAGTGTGTCATTAATAAATAAAAATAATTATCCTACATATAAATATATATAAATAAGAAATCGAAAAAAAGAAATTTACCCAGACAGGATTCATGAGAAAGATATTTTCATTTGTTTAACCCATCGAAATATGTATTTCAATTGAATAAATAAACATAAATCTCACTTGATCTAGAGTTTTACAGACTCATCCTTATTTAGTCCAGGTTTGAAACACCAATTGTTGCTAAATTAGTTTACATTTATGTGTTCATAGCCCAGTGTAAGTATTGCACTTACTTCCACCGATTACAAAACGGTAGCATTACTTTTATGCTAACCAGGCTTACCCCATTGTCACTAAGTCTGTAGGAGATTGTGTCCGTACCTAGAACAAGATATTTTCTTGTGGGGGGGGGATAATTGTATTACTTAGTAAATTATTAAATTAGTACTTTATATCTAAAAATCGCAAAATTCTTGTAACCAAAGCCTATTTTAACGTAGTGTTTTACTACGCATATAAGAATATAATAAGGTGAGTTTCGTGCTTATATGCCTTCAGCGCTTATCTTTAATTGACGTGGCTTTCTTGCCATGCATGCCATAAGTCTACCTAGGTTCTGTAGGATATTGCATCCGTAACCTAGTTCCTCCTATTTTAGTAAAAATATATTAGATAAATACTAATGGCTTACAACAAGTAAACTATAGGTCAACATACCCAATTCCTTTCGTACAAGGGGTCTGTCCTTATTTTATTCTAAATTCCTCTAGAAGATAGAAACCATACTGTCTCACGACGTATTAAACCCAACTCATGTAGCTCTTTAATCGACGAACAGTCGAACCCTTCATGATTCCTGCGTTCATGTGGATGAGCTAAGCCGACATCGAGGTGCCAAACCGCGCACTCAATTTGTACTCTCTTGCGCTCATTAGCCTGTTCAAATCTGTTAGAATAAATTATTATTTATTTCCATATCTTACAATATGGTTCAGACTATTTTATCATTTATTAATTTTTTTTCTTATTAGTTACCGCTAACTCAACCTTTTATACCAAATGAACCTATTCTTGTTTTAGATTTTAAGTTAGTATATTGTATATTTGATTTTAAATTTCCTTTTAAAATTATTGAAGAAATACCTCTAAAAGAAGAATCTAAATTTAAAAGATTTCCTTTATACTTTAGTTTAAAGACAGAACGAGACGCTGTATAACGTCTGCTTAGTCTTCCTTTAGCTTCTAATCTAAAACCAGTTGTATGTTTGTATTTAAGATTATTAATTATAATATTTCTTAATAACAATTTATTATCTATTTTTTTTTGAGTTACATCGTTTAAAAAGATTTTTTTTTTATATATTTTTACCTTATCTTTCAATTTATTAAGTATTTTACGCATTTTTCTTTTATTACGTGTTAATTTTAATTTTACACTTTCAGATAATATATCACTGTTTAAATAAAAACGTTTTAAATTAATTAGATTGAATTCCACATTTTTATTAAATAATGTTTCTAAATGTTTCTTTAATAAACGAAGATAAGTATAATTTAATTTAGATTTATTCACATATATAAGTTGTTTGTATAAAAAATATAAACGTAATTTTTTCATAGTTAAATTTAAAACATTTTTATAAAATAAACCTGTATAACTAGATAATTCTTTAAATGTTTTTATTTTATAATTTCTGTTTTTTTTACTATATCTAATATTTTTATTAATAAATATTTATCTTTGTTAATTTCACTTAAAGATTCAAAACCTTTCATTAGTATTGATCTTAAGGTTTTAATATAATTTGCATTAATATTTTTCTTTTTAGTAAAAAATTTATTTAAATATATATTTTTTAATTTAGATAAATAATTGTTTTTTTGTCTATTAAATATGTATATATTAACTAAAACACTGTTATTTTTATGTTTGAACTCACCATTACTTAAATAAATACGATTAGAAGATAATCTTCTTAATCTAAGTAATAATCTTTTAGTTCTTATGTTTTTTTCTAAACTTTTATTAAAAAGATTGAAAAAACTTTTAATAATTTTCATAGCGGTAACAGTTGTAGAAGGTATTAAACTTAAATTATTTTTATTGTAAACATATATGCTATTATTTCATTCTCTAACTGAAGACGGAAAATGTTTAGATTTTTTTTCCGAATTAAGTTTAGTTGTTTCAGTAACACTTTTTAATGATTTTTCGGATGAATTTATCATAATATAAAATAGATATTTTGTAACTATATTTTAACATTTAAATTATAGATTACAAAATTTGTTTTTAATAAAGAAAAAAAATTTTTTAAATGCTGGATTATTAGTCGTTGGGCGTTCTTTGTATTAAAACAAAGTTTCGCTTCAAATTAACTTTAAAAGTTTTTTTTTGAATTTAACCCAGTTTTAAACCATGCCGTTTGGCATGGAAGGACAATTATTATCCCTAGCGTAACTTTTTCAAAAATCCAAGACCTTTCCTTTCCGTATCTTGCGATCATATGCCCCGCTTACGCGACTGATGGACTTGTATGTCTAACAGTAAAGCAAGATTAAGCCATTAAACTTTTACAGTATTATTAAATATCATAGTATCATAATACTACAACTAAAACAATTTATATCTATAAATTGTTTTATACAACTATTCACCATATAGTTAAAATCTTACTTAAAAAAAAATATAATTGTACTTAAAACAATCATAGCTGAATAATTATATAAAAATTAATAACAAATTAAAATAAAATGTAACTAATTATTAATTACATTACGTATAAATCATACGTATTTACTATTAGAAAATTGGATATACCCAGGTACTTTTTATGGGATCTGTGCCCCGCATAAACTGTCTTCTAATCAATTGACTAGAATAAAGTAAATAAAGGTGTCTCATTGTTGTTGCATTAGGCACATAAAACAGGTACGATATTCAACGTAGAACGCTAAATATTGTACTTTTCCCTAAATAGGTAGAATCAGAGGTTTTATAATTTTATAGTAGATATAAATCTACACCTAATACCTCTACCTTATACACTTGTAATTCTTATATTTTAGCCTAAATTAGTAACAGTAAAGCTGCAAAGGGTCTTCTCGTCTAACTAGAGGTAAACAGTATCTGCACTGCTATTCCAATTTCACTGAGCCAATCATCGAGACAGCTGTTGTATCGTTACATCATTCATGCAAGACCGCATTTAACGGCCAGGGTATTCCGCTACCTTAGGACCCTCATCGGTAAGGCCGCCGTTTATCGGGGTTTCCATCCAGACCTAACCTTTTAGTTTTAAGCCCATTAGTTACCCAGCCGACACCGGGCAGACATCACACTCAATAGTTCGATATATCTTAGCAGAGTGCTTTGTTTTAATTAAACAGTCGTACAACACTATTCCATGCTTCCTCTTTCATAGGTATTTCCTTATGAGAATGGCCCACCTTATCCCGAAGTTACGTGAGTCAATTTGCCGAGTTCCTTAATGATTGATTACTCAAACGCCTTCGTATTCTCTACTAGCTTACTTGCGATAGTTTTTAGAGACGGTATTAATGTTTTTTCCAGAACTAATTTTACTTTAATTAGTTTTAAGTCTTTTAACTTCTCATCGTTAAAAAAAATTTCAATAAGTACAGTACAATTTGCTTAACATTCAGCAGATTTGTTTCTAACGAAAATTTCGTAAAAAACAACTTAATATAAGACTTCCCGTCCCCGCATTTTATGATAAAAGACAAAATTCATTATATATTCTTATATCTATACTTACAGATAATACACAAATTTTCTGTAGGGACCCTTATTCCATTTTTTTTATTTAACTTAGAGGCCGTAAATTTAAATTGCGCTCCGTGTCTCATAAGCTTAAGGCGGAAAAAAACACGACTATTAGATAAAAAAGATCGAGAACCCCCGTTCTTTTTTTATTTTCATAGTACAAATGTTTTTTTGTTCTTTTCGTTACTCATGTCAGCATTATCACTTGGATCATCTTACATTACATTTAGTCTTATAAAGAAAAAATCTTAGATTTATCCAATGTTCCGCTACCCCATAGATAATTAATTATCTATGGACAAGGTTTCGGTATATTATTTAGATCCGTTATATTTTCGGTATGATCTTCTGGTTTTATATCAGTGCTCTGTTACGAGATCTTTAAAAAATGGCCGCTTCTAAGCCTATTTCCTGATCGTGTTCAAAGACACATCCTTTATTTCACTCAACAATAATTTTGGAACCTTATTAACTCTTGTTCTGGGCTGTTTCCCTTTAGACATACAACCTTATCGTACTATGTCCGATTATTTAACATATATCTTAACCCTTCCGAGTGCAAAATCTCTCCGATAAAATCTTTACGATCCCCCGATGTATTCAAAATAAATTTGATCGAGATCACAGTTCTGTACCTGCTAAGATGTTAATTAAATTACCTACTTATATAGGTTTCGCGGAAAACCAGCTGAACTAGTCAGTTTTGTCTTTCACTTACTTACCACCATTCATCGGATATCTTTACAACGATAACCCGTTCGGACCTTTATAATCCTGATAATGGTAAGATCACTAGTCTTCGGGTCTAAGGTTAGATACTTCTCATTTTTACATAATCGATTTCTCTGAAAAAAATGCTAAAGCAGTTCGGCATGCCTACTAAGCTTTAGACTTATAATTTTTTGCATCTAACATTAACTTGCTGACCCATTATGCAAAAGGTACGCTTTTGTATTTTATTTAAAATTTTCTCAAGCTGCTTATAAAACTACTATTAAATATATTCCCTCACGGTACTATTCACTATTGCTTATAAACCATATTTAGCTTTAGAGGAAGGTACCCCTTTATTCAAACAGAAACACCGTTTTACTTAAAAAGATAAGTTTTTTGAATTACTTATCGAAGCTTTTCTACCTTAATTCACATTTTTTGTAGAATCTCGTTTGATTTATTTTCCTAAAGTTACTAAGATATTTCAGTTCACTTTGTTTAGATAACCGAAGTCTCATAGTATTTGAAACGGTACTTTAGTTTATAGCGGAACGTTTTCATAATAATTTCTTTTTATACTTTTTTATCATTTAATTAAATGATATGAACATAATATAGTCATTATCGATAATGCTTTCTTATTTAAGATTAAAATTACGTGGAAAATTAAAATGTTGAATAAAATTTTAATAAATAAAACTAATAGGTTTAAAATATATCATAAAATTTTTGGCTCCACTAAGTAGGAAACACACAAAACAATTCTAGCCTTAAGCGTTTTTATGCTTAAGGGACACATATTTCAATAAACAACAATCAAATTAACATTATTGTTTATTCATAACGCTTCACTAACTAAACCGTCACACGAGATAAGTGTACAACATTATTGAGAAAAAAAATATACTTCTCCCGTGTAATCAAGGAAATTCTAAATATTACAAAAAAAAATACCATTCAAAATTATTCCTTACCTTATAAGTGAAAAGGAAATTCTAATTATTACAACTGATCTTTTAGAATTTCCTAGTCCTAACATTATAATGAACTTTAGCTAGCAAAACATCAATAATAAAACTAATTATTAGTTAACCGTTATATATTAACTAATTTCTAGTAATTTTATTTTTAATTAATTATTTAAAATTGTTTGTTGGGGTAAAGTTTATACCATCAAATTCTGGCATATCGTTTGTTGTATAATCATAGAAACTGAATAATAAAGTAGTAACATTGTAATTTAAACTGTCTAAAATTATAGAAGGATATATACCTAATACAACTGTAAATACAACCAATATTAAAAGTATTGAATATTCTCTTTTATTTAAATCTGGTAAATAACTATATCAGCCTTTAAATGTACCACCAAATATTATTCTATTAAACATAAATATTGTATATACTGCAGATAATACTATAGAAGATGCACCTAATATACCTGCTAAAGATAATCTTTCAAATATACCATATAAAGACATAAATTCTCCTACAAAATTTAAAGTAAGAGGTGCTCCACAATTACCTAAACATAATATAAAAAATAAGATAGAAAAGATTGGCATTATTTGAGCTAAACCTCCATAATAATTTATAGTTCTTGTACTAGATCTGTCATATAATACACCTCCACCACTAATGAAAAGTCCAGAAGATACAAAACCATGAGCTATCCCTAATATTATTCCACCTTGTATACCTTGTATTACATTACTTAGTATACCCGCAAAATAGACTGCTGCATGAGATACAGAAGAATAAGCTATAAGCTCTTTAACGTCTATAGTTCTTATTGTACTGAAACTTGCATAAATTATAGTTATAACACAGATAACGAATATTATATGTGTATAAAATATAAAAGCTTTAGGTACTAAAGGTAAAATTAATCTAAATACACCATATAAACTTAATTTTAAAACAATTGCAGCTAATATAACACTTCCCGATAAAGGTGATTCTACATGAGCTTTCAGTAATCAAGTGTTTAAAAAAATAACCGGAGTTTTTACTGCAAAAGCTAAAAAAATTCCCATAAATAAAAAGACTTGTGTTAAATAACCATAATCTGTTTTATATATAATATCCATATCAGTACAACCGCTTAAAGATGAAATTGTAATTATAGACAATAGCATAAACAATGAACCTAAAAATGTGTATAAGAAAAAATAGAAACTCGCTCTAAGTTTATCTGTAGACCCAAAAATTCCTATCAAAATGAATAAAGGAGCTAAAATACTTTCAAAAAAATATAAAACATTAATATATCTAATACAGTATATATTAATAACAATGCAGATTCTAATAATAATATTATTACTAAGAAATAAGTTGTTTTTGTATTTATTGATTTTCAATTGGATATTATAGATATAGGTGCAATTAAAGTAGTCAATAACACAAAATATATAGATAAACCATCTAAGCCCAAATAAAAATCATAATGGGCAACTGAATAGTGTTCTTGCACAAATTGAAAATGTTTACTACTATTATCAAATAAAAATCATATGATTAAAGAGATAAATAAATCAATTATAGTTATAGTTAAAGCCGTAATTTTTAAAACATTATCAGCTCCTTTATAATTTCTATCTGTGTAAAATATAAATATTATAAATGTCCCAAGTATCGGTAATAGTATTAACAAAGATAATAACATGATAAATATAGATGAATAAAAACCTATTACTGCTTAAATTAATTACGCTAATAACGGAGGATGTTAAAAGCAGGCACTTTCTTAATGAATTTGAATAATGATAAATTATTTTTTATTAAAATAATTTAAAGATTTAGTAACGATTAATATATAATATTCTTAATCTATAACTTACGGTTTGTATTTTTCATGGTAATAGCGATTAAAGCGTGTATTATAATAAAAATATTATATTCACTAAAATAACTTACACTAATATAAGCTATCAGTCCTATAAAGATATATAACGCATAATTAGTAACAACACCTGTACTTAGAGAATCTATTTTTTTACTCATATTAGTAAGTTGTTGCTCTAAACCAAAGGGACCAAATAATTCAACTGCTCCTTTATCTAAAACTTTAGTAGTTAGACCACCTAAATTTAGAACTGCTCCAGAAATATATCTATTATAATACATTTCTACTAAAAATCTTTGATTGAAAAAACTGAATATATTATAACCAAATCTAGATAATTTAAAATTAACAAGAGATTGAGGATAAAATTCTGTAAATGCGATAGAACATATAGTTAAAACAATAGTAAAGAATAGAGGTGATAATTTATATATTGTTTTAACTCCAAATTCTGTGTCTAACGTAAGTTCATGGTGAGGATGTATATATAATGCATTATCTGAAAAGAAATCAGAACCTAAACCTATAAAAAGATCTTTAGTTAAATACCCAAAAAATATAGAAAATACACCTAATATTATCAAAGGTGTACTCATAAACAAATCACCTTCATGTGCAGATTTATTTTCTTTATAATTTACTAAAGAACCATTAGGATTAGTTAAAAAAGTTAAATATAATACTTTTACAGAATAAAGCGTAGTAAACATAGCACCAATTGTTGCTATGAAATACACGATAATACTAGATAATTTAAATTGACCGTATGCTGATTCTAAAATAAAATCTTTAGAATAAAAACCAGTCATAAAAGGAAAGGCAACTAAACTCAAAGATGCAGTCAACATAAGTGAATAAGTTAAGGGTAAATATGAAATCAAACCACCATATTTTCTAAAATCTTGATTATCTGCTACTGCATGAATAACTGCACCCGCACATAAAAATAATAAACCTTTATAAAAGGCATGATTTATTAAATGAAATAATGCTATTGTGTATGAAGATAAACCAATAGCTATAACCATCATACCTAATTGACTCATAGTTGAATAAGCTATAACTTTTTTTATATCTTGTTGAAATAAACCAATAAGAGAACTAAATACAGTTGTAATGGCTCCTACTCATAAACATAATAATAAAACAGTAGAACTATATTCTATTAAAGGAGAAGCTCTCATTAATAAATATACTCCTGCAGTTACCATAGTTGCAGCATGTATTAAAGCTGAAACAGGTGTAGGACCTTCCATCGCCATAGGTAATCAAACATGTAAACCTACTTGTGAACTTTTAGCCATAGCTCCTATTAATAAACATACACCTATAAAAAAGATAATACTTTCACTATAAAATGGTGAAAGTGAAAATACTGTAGTATAATCAACATTTCCAAATGATAATAAAATAGCAAACATTCCTACAGTTAAAACATAATCACCCACTCTGTTAGTAAAGAATGCGGCTAAAGAACTTTGATTTGCTGCTATTCTAGTAAATCAGAAACTTACTAATAAATAAGAACAACCTCCTACACCCTCTCACCCTACAAACATAACTAAAAAATTATCTCCTGTTACTAAAATTATCATCATAAATGTGAATAAGCTTAAATAACTGAAAAATCTTTGATTGTGTGGGTCATGACTCATATAACCCACAGAGTATACATGTACTAAAGATGATATAATCAATACAGGTATTAACATTGATACGGTTAAAGAATCAAAATTAAATGCTCAAGATACATTTAAATACTCTGCATCTATTCATCTGAATAAATGTATTTTCACAGGATTTTTATTTAAACCTACTTCTATAAAGGCTAATATGGCTAAAAGGGTTGTCATTATTACACATGTACATGTTATTATTTGGGCTCCACTCACTCCAACCTTTCTACCAAAAAAACCGGAGATTATTGATCCTAATATTGGTAAACCTAGAAGAGCTAGATACATTATTTATTTTCTATAGCTATAGATCCCCGCAATCTGTAAAAAGCAACTAATAAACCTAAACCTATCGCAGATTCTGCTCCTGCTATGGCTATTATATATATAGAAAAAGTTTGTCCTAATATATCATCAAAGCTTAAGGAACTTATCAATATTAGGAAAGTTATTGATAATAACATTATTTCAATTGAAATAAGCATCAATATTATATTTTTTTTATTTAAAACAAAACCTAAAGTTCCAATTAAAAATAAAATTAGTGGAAATCTCATATAAAATTTAGCTGATTAATTATGTATTACTAATTATGGGTAAATACTTTGAATTGAACAAAGAATTACTATGCCACAAATAGTTGTTTTACCATTAAACTATATCTACCTTACATAGTAAAAAAAACTAGGCCACGTATAATAATAAGAAGGCCATCATTAATGCAAATAAACCTGTAGCTTCTGAGAAAGCGAATCCAAGAATTGCATAAGAGAATAATTGTCCTCTTAAAGAAGGGTTTCTAGATACACCTATTATTAATGCACCAAAAACTACACCAATTCCAACACCGGCTCCTATTAATCCAGTTGTTGCTAAACCTGTTCCTATTATTTTAGCTGCTTGTATCATTGTTTTATGTAAATTTTCTGTACTACTAAAGAATCTTCAGCATTTTTTTATTAAGATTGGTTTTCTTAGCTTGGTTCTAGACCAAGATTGAAATATTTAATAGCTAAAAGCTTTCTTATCCCGGAATTGAACCAAGATCGGAATATTAGAAGTATTCTGCTTTACCCTTAAGCTAATAAGAATTAGGAAGAAAAGGATTCGAACCTTCGACAGCAGAATGCTATTGAGTTTACAGCTCAACCCGTAAACCAACAAACGGACCCTTCCTTTACCCTGTTCCCTCTTACCAAGAGAGAAATTCGAATTCTCATTATTAACGCATGAAATTAATGTTCTAACCAATTGAACTATCTTGGCTTTTTCTAAAGTTATAATTTAAGTAAATATTTATATATTTCTCTAAGGCCAGAATGATTTGAACACTCATCTAAGCTGTCATGAGCAGCTGGCTTTGCCAATTAAGCTATAGCCTTAAAATTTATTTTTTTGTTTTTTTTACCTTTTAATCATTTATTATTAACTATAATCAATTTAGAAAAAACACAAAAAATTTATGCGCCTTTAAGATGACTCGAACACCTAACCCAAATATTAACAGTATTTTGCTCTACCTTTGAGCTATAAAGGCTTTTAGATCTTTTTAATAATTATTTTAGGAATAAGGAAGAATCGAACTTCTAATTGTTGATCTGCAATCAAAATGCAAACCTTTTGCAGCTTATTCCTTAAGAAGTGGACAAGACTTGAACCTGTATGAATGTGTCCGTAGCACAACGTTCTACCAATTAAACTACCACTTCTATTTTTATTAAAAGGTCTTTTAATAAAATTTTTTATGTTGGAGCGATTCGAACACTCAATAGTAAATACCAAAAATTTATGACTTACCTATTAGTCGACAACATATCATATAGGTGACAAGACTTGAACTTGTAAAGTAAAAACTACTCCGTCCTAAGCGGAACCTGGTTACCAAATTTCAGCACACCTATTATGCACGCTCGAGGTAAGACTTGAACTTACAGCCTAAACATCTTCAGTGTTCCGCTCTACCAAATTGAGCTTCTCGAGCCTTTCCTCCCGCGTACCGCGGAATATTATATATTTTGGAGATATTAGGACTTGAGCCTAAAATTACGAAGTGCAAGTTCGTTGTTTTACCAGTTAAACTATATCCCCTTTATCCGAGAAACGACTTGAACGTTTACGATATTTATCAATAAATCTTAAGATTATCCTGTCTACCAATTCCAGCACTCGGATTTTAATTAATCATTTAAATACAAATAAACTAAATATTAATTAGCTAAACTATTTGCTCAATTTATGCTTAAATAGAATAAAAATTTATAAAATTTTTAAGACCTATGGGACTTGAACCCATATTATAACGATTAAAAGTCGCATGTTTTACCTTTAAACTAAAGTCTCTTTTTAGTTTAAAAAACTAAAAAAAAAAAAAGATGTTATTAAACCGGTATTTTTAGTTTAATAACGGTTTTTGGAGGATAAAATATCCTCTTTCTTTTTTAAGGATAATAATTCCCGTGCAATTTCCATTACACGAACCATATTTCGACTTAACACCAATTGAGGTCACACATACGAAAATTACAAACTAAATAATATACTTCTAATTAAGTACAGTAAACATCAATTTGCAACCAAACTTATTGCGCATACCCCTTTCAGCGCCTGACGAGTAGTTAGTACCCATCTGAGATAAAATTCACCGTGACGTAATGATTCACGATTACTAGTAATTCCATATTCATGTAGTCGAGTTTCAGACTACAATTCACGAATAGTTATGTCCAAATTTGAGGATTAGCTCCATTTCACAATATCGCTTCCTTTTGTTGAGGCATATGTGGCACGTCTATAGCCCACACTCATTAAGGCCATGATGACTTGTCTTGATCCCGTTTATCTCATCCAATATAGCGGTGAACTGTTTTATGTAGACACTTAGGTCTTATATAAACAAGGGTTTTCGTTAATTAATGGAACTAACCAAAATCTCACGACATTAACTGAAGACAGCCGTGCAGCGCTTGTAAAAATATTCAAGAGGTGGTAAGGTTATTCGCGGACCATCGAATTAAATAACATACTTCACTACTGGTTTCAGAAACGGTCTAATGATTTCAATTTCGGCGTTGCCGCTTTACTCATGAGGTGGAATGCTTACACTTTCATTTATAGACTAGTACCTAGTCTATGGCACTCATAATTTTCTCCAAGGACTACTAGGGTATCTAATCCTTCTCGCTCCCCAAGGCTTCGTCCCTGAACGTCAGTTTCTACATAGAAGATTGCCTTCGCCGACATCCGTCCTACCTGTATCAATGCATACCATTGCTCCTCAGGTAATTCGCCTCTTCACACATAAAACTCTAGGAAATTAGTCCCTACTATGGCTTGATTTCCCGTCTAGGTACCCTTTAAACCTGTTAAAGATGAATAACACTTGTCTTCTACGTATTACCGCGACTGCTGGCACGTAATTTGGTCAAGACTTATAGATAAAATATAGTCACTATCAGTATTTTATCTAGAACTTTATACGACTTATTCGTTTTTCGTTCCCCCAAATTGCTGGTTCAGTCATTAGACCATTGACCAATATTCCCCACTGCTGTACGTTACGCATTGGGTTTTTTTCAGACCCAATGTGGTCGATCGACCTCTCAGTCACGACTACCGGAACCCGAGCTAGATTTAACTATTACTCTTCCAGAATAAACTAACATCTCAAAGCGAAACTTTCTATTTCTTTATTATTTATAAGGGATCTTTTCTTCCTTACTTCAAGGCAGCTAGATTATTTTTACTCACCTGTACACCACTACTAACTATATTATATAAAATATATAATTAAATTAGTCGTTCGATTAGCATGTGTCAAGCATTTGGACAGCGTTCACTCAGAGCCATCATCAAACTCAATTTTCGTAGTATTTTGTCCACTACTGATAATACTTTCTTATTTTACTTTATTAAATTTTTAACTTATATAATTTAATATTTATTCAAATACCTTATCAGTAAGCTATTTAGTCTCATTTTCTGCAAACAAAGGGTCTTACGGTAAAATTGTCAAATTTGTAATTTTTTTTTCGATATAGTTTACTTTAGACTATTACGCATGAATAGATTATATTTTTTTCTATTATCTTGTGTTTATAGGTGTTATGTTATTTTTTATAAATTTGCGGTAATATTTCTATTTTTTATAAAAATTTTAAATAAAAATAATTCTTTAAAAATAAAATTACTTTTTTAATTATTGTTTGTGTGTTACAGCTAAATCTATTAAACTATTTTCTAATAAAGTTATAAAAGGAACAATAATTAAAAAATGAGCAAAATATAAAGCAGTAGATATTTGCCCAAATTCAATAAAAGGTGATTCAACATGTTTTGCTCCTAATTGCATTAATATTAAAAAATTAGCTACAAATACAAAGAACGCTATTTTACTTAAAGGTCTGAATTGTATTCCTCTTAGATTAGATAGGTCAACAAAAGGCATTATCAGTAAGGCTAAAATAGCAGAAAACATTGCTATAACACCTAATAATTTATTAGGTATAGATCTTAATATTGCATAAAAAGGTAAAAGATATCATTCTGGTACGATTGCAGGTGGTGTTTGCATAGGATTAGCCATTACATAATTTTCACTATCACCTAACATATTAGGCATGAAAAATACGAAAATTGATAAAACTATAAAAAATATAAATATTGTTATTAAATCTTTAAAGATAAAATAGGGTGCAAATGGTAAACGGTCATAATTTCCTGATATTCCTAATGGGTTTCCTGAACCACTTGAATCATGTAAAGTTATTAAGTGCATTAATGCTAATGCAGCTAATATAAAAGGTAATACAAAATGTAAAGCATAAAATCTATTTAATGTAGCATTGTTAACACTAAACCCTCCTCAAATGAACTCTACTATATCTTGTCCTACTCAAGGGATAGCACTCATTAAATTAGTAATAACTGTTGCACCTCACAAGCTCATTTGTCCATATGGAAGAACATATCCCAAAAATGCGGTAGCCATCATTAATATGAATAATACTGTTCCTATTGTAAAAGTTAAGGTTCTTGGTGCTTTATATGACCCATAGTATAGATTTCTACCTATATGTAGATAAACTAAAAAGAAAAAAGCGGAAGCTGTATTAGAATGTAGATAACGTATTAATCAACCATTATTTACGTCTCTCATTATATGTTCTACAGAATCGAAGGCTCCCAATACAGTAGGTGTATAATGCATACCTAATGTTACACCAGTTATTATTTGTATAATTAAACATAACGCTAATAATGAACCAAAATTTCATAAATAACTAAGATTTGAAGGTTGTGGTGAATCTATTACGTATGAATTAACCAATTTTAGTAAAGGATGACTTTTTAAATTTCTCATTTTATTTATAGTATTAATTAGGTTATTATTTATTTTTTTTATCAATATTTTTTATATGTGTTTTAAATTAATTTTATCGTACAGAATCAAAAAAGTTAGGTAAATAAAAGGTAA
>JAPDRQ010000213.1:0-51938 GCA_030247915.1 Neophaeococcomyces mojaviensis | reverse complement strand
GTGGGTTATCAACTTCGTCCATGGCAAGTTTGAGCGCGCAAATTTGTGCAGCATCCGGGTTCAATGAGCTTCAATGCTAAGCTTGCGGCATCAATGATATCTTGGTCGAAGTATTTGTGCAACGTTGCATTTTGATTCGTGGTAGCGTGAATCGGTATCGTTTCAAGGAGACTGGTAAACATGGATGCGAAATTAATCCTGCTGATCAAAAGCTGTGACTGCATGTCCCAACTACTAGTTCACAGTAGTTGGGAAGTCTTACAAAAATCCATAAAGTTGTTCGTAGACTAATGCGGCGGAGCTGCACAGGGCTCATAGATCGCATTTTTGGACAAAAAAAATACGTTTTACAGTACGCATCTGGGTACGACATGTGTCGTGCTTCGTTGCAAGCATCATGGAGCTTGCTGGTCTTCTCCTGAAACGGCGCCAAGCAAGTCTGCGGCATTGAACTCCACCCTTTGCTCCTACGACCTTCTGGACTTCTTCCTCATGCTAATCAAGTCTCACGATCACTTTTGTACTCCTCTAACGCGTCTCTCGGGATCCTGCGACTGATCAAACATGTTTCTTTTCTGTGCTTGTCGCTTTTGACTGGCGCGCGCAACGTAATCGATATCAACCAAGCACACCTTTCCCTGCCGGTCACTAAGGTTATAGCCATGCATCACCATTGTCTGAATGCCATCCTCGCGTAGAACCCACGCATTATCAATTCAAAACCCTGTACCTTGCCTGGCACTACTAACACCGTTCTCGCCTCATGAGTCCAATGTGTTTCTATCTTACATTACCTTGACATTTTTTCTTCTTACTCTTTCCCGTGAATGACCTCGTTATTGCCAGCATACCTTCGCATTGAGTTTCATGATCGTTTCATTCCAACCATTGTTACTCTTGTCGATTTCGTGCATGGTAAAGTTTACGTTCCCTTGTTCATTTACATGAGGTTGGGCAATTCTCGTATTATCGAGCAATAATGCCACGTCGTTGGCTGTCCGTTCGTGGACGCAAAGCGGAACAGAACACAAATCACGAAACAGGCGAAGCCCGCTTTCAGAATGGCTTTGATTTCGCTTTTACTCTCGAACCACATGTCTTTGTCGAACGCCACAATTTGGCGGAGCTAGAATCGTTAAGGGCAACTACCTCTGGAGGAGAAGGGTACAGGTCAAAGCAGAAATCTGATCCTACATTACCTATTGAACGTCCGAGGAGCTCTGAGTGCACACATCGCAACGACAAACCTTCTTCCGCAGCCAGATTAGACGATTCACAAATTGGTCTAGCTTTGGGTAGCCCTCGTCATCCTCCTCAGGAGTTCAACACAATCATCTCAAGCATAAGTCCAGCTCATCAGCAGCATGCTCCCTTTCTTGAACATTCTTTGCCAGTTCAGACAATGAATACGAAAAAGTGGAAAAAGATTGGCGGCTTCTTCAGGCCCAGAGCCAACTCAAACAAAGAGCCACGCTTCTACCGCGTTCAATATACAGATGCAGAAGTACAGCAGTTGGGTCTGCCAATATCTCGAAACCATGGACGTACTCCCGAATTGCCGCTCATACCTAAGGACGATATTGATGCCTCTAGCTCTGATGTGGAAGTCCCTCCTCCTATTGAAAAAGACAATCAGAAATTTCTCATGTGCACTACTCACACTACTGAAGACATCAAAGCTTCTGGAACAACCAATGAAGCACCTTCATTGCAGCTTGATATCCCTGGAACGCCTTTGGATCGATACAGCGTGATGTTCAGAGATGTGCATGGGATGAAACAGTCGGGTTTACTGTCCAGAAGAAGCAAGACTTTTGAACAGTTATCGATCAATACGAACAGAGAACAGAAAATAGACAATCTCGCAGTGCCCAGGTTAGCACGACGGGCAACTTCTCCGACCACCTCACAGCCGCAATGTAGCTCGACAACCTCAACTTCGCAGCCCTGTATCGTCTCAAAATATTCGCTTTTCCCGACGACGCCAACCTCATCCAAGTCTCAGTGCCCTACGACATCACCGAATCAATTTTCTAGCCATTCTTTAACTATGCTATCGCAGTCAATGCCGTTGCACAGTACGTGCCCTAACGATATAGCTAGATCTGATGGTCACAACACTTCATGTCAAGGAGACGAGGGCTTACCACAGCTTTCGGATAATGCAACAGGGTTAACAGAGCCGGTACTTCCATTCTCACGCCCAGCTCACACCACATCTCGAGCCTCCTCTGAAAGCGAAATATTCTTCGACGTCAAAAGCTTCCGCGATTCAAACAGCACAGTTGGTCAGCAGTTCGAGATGACAAGACCTCCTTCGGCTGCAGTACAGCTAGCGCGATCCAAGTCGAATGCCAGAAAAATACTGCAAGACCCGATAATCCCCGTCGAGCAGACCAATGAGGCGCAAGATGACAATGAAAATGACCAGCCATCCAGAACTACATCGGTTCAGATCGACGAGGCTATTGCAATTGTAGAGAGCCTGACCTCTCTGTCGACCTCACCGTTACGGACTGTTGGACCCCCAGAGCCACCAGCATTACTGCCTCCTCACATGCCGAATGTGGATGGCAGTCATATCGCTAGTGAAAGTGTCATGCTTGTTATGGATACGGAAACACTCTCAAAAAAGAAGTTTCGCCGCCGCAGTTTAAAGACACGTCTGGAATGCCTGAGCATTGATGTTCCATCACCGGTTCGTGAAGCGGCCGAGGAGATTACGCCAAAGACCACTCATTCCGCATCCGCAGCAACCGTAACGACGGAGAGGATCATCCCAGCTCATATCAGTCACGTAGCGTCGCGAGCGCTAACTCCCACCCAGTCAACACCATCATCAACACCTATACCTACGCCCTCCATTACACCTGCAAGCATCGAAAGGTCACCCTCCTCTCCACCTGCAATAAAAATCAAGGATTCCAAGTTTATTCCCCTCTCAAAATATGCCCCTAAACATACGACTGAAGACCTTGCCCGACAGACCGGTTTACGCCCAGTCCGCCCAGCTCGTTCAAACACCGACAATCTTGCCAGCTACAACTCTCAAATGTCTAGCCTTCGACGCCCTCAGCGTCCAGAACGTTCATCTACAATGCCCGCCCCTCTCGCACACGCTCCGACGCCGAAGCAGACACTACCACCTCCTGTCGTTGCAGGACCAGGCTCGACAGGGAACGGGTCGAGAGACATGCCAACCATGATCGCCTACGTCAAACCTGCAGCGGAAGTCAGCATCGCCCGAACAGTATCATTATCTCGACGGCCAAGTGCGAAGGTTGTTGTACCAAGACATGTCAAAACGACAGCAACCACCGCCACGCACCAGCAATCAGGTCAACACGTCAAATCCAAACCAACTTCACGACCGTCTGAAGCACCCCTCACCCGAGCCGAGTCTAAGAGAAGGGTAGAACAGTCTGCACTGGGCGGCAGAGAAAAGGTCGAAGAGGAGGTCAACGAGAAAAAGGTACTGGTAGAGAAAAAAATACCAGTGGTGCAGGAGGTGAGTCGGAGGCACAAGCCGGGAGTCAGCATGGATATCGTTCTTGAGATAGCGAGCATTTCGCCTGCGAAGCATGTGCCTCCTATGCCTCGCCTCGGCGATCTGGTAGGGCAGTCGGAGCGCGCACCGCTGGCGGTGTCTGTATCGTAGAGGATAGGTCGAGCGCAATCAAATGTTATGCTGCGTTGCGGCTGTTACAGGAGAGATGGCAGACATTCACATTTTAATAAGAAGCCCGTTCAATCATTCATATCTTGAGGATTTCTGTGTGTGGTTTCAAGATTATATCTGCCTTTTACACATGATCTGTCACCAGTTGCTAAGCTATGGTTTGAGAAGCACTACAGCGGTGAGACTGGCGTGCGTGGCAACGGCAGCAATGTTCCTAGCCTACCAAGTTCTGCCTTGTGCTGGCTGACAATGTTGTCACTCTAGGCTCCAGAGCATTTCTCCTTGACATTTGTAACTCAATGTTCGCATCCAGGTGTTCTGAGCTAGCAGCAAACGCCGGATGCACATCCAACGAAACGAGCAATGGTGAGTTCGGTGGCAACGGCTTTCTTTTTAGACCCTTTAAGCTGGAAGGGTTTGGAATCTCTTGTACCTCATCAGGCTCGAATGAGAACCTGTTCCTCCCCGATGGTGTGGCCTCAATAGCGAAGTCTCTGACTACCGACGTTGATGCCGGAAGTACAGCGGTGGCACCTCGAGACTGTGCATATGCGTCCGCAGGCAATGGAACGCGGTTGAGAAAGGACTGGAAGGACGGCTTGACGGGCGATACGTCTCCTTCACTACTGTCTCTCTCCGAGCCTTCTTTTTCTCCTGTTTGCGGCTGTGAAGTGCTAGGGGCATTGGATGGAGATCTTTGTTGAAATTGTATGCTTACCAGTTTTGATGGAAGTGCAAGGTATACGGTCCTTGGTGGTGAGCAGAGGTGTCGTGCTGAGAAATTTGATTCAAAGACTGCGACAGGGTTAGAAGACTTTGCAAGGAATGGTGGATGTGATAAGGAAAAAGGAGAACTGACTAGTTCAGCTTCGGGGATGAATGTCGTTTTGCATGGTCGCACCAGCACAGTAAGCAACTTATTTGAGGGTGGAACCTCTGCAACTGGTGTTGCAGCAGGACTTAAAGGATATGAGCTCAGTCTGTCTCTAACCTGGTGGGCGGTGGTTGACCAGTTCTCGAGTTCCTCAGTTGTCAGCCTTTGAAGGTCGGAGATAATTTCGAAGATGCGGGACTCGGAGGTTGTGGAGAGGTGGTCTGCAACCGAGAGTTCGTGAGCAGAGGGCTGGCGGAAGAAGTCGTCGAGGGTTGTGTTGTCATGTGTGTTGACGACACGACATTGTCGCTTGCTCGGAATTAGTCTCGAGGAGCGGGACATGTTTCGGACCTGATACGGCAAGGATGTGGAATATGGCCATTCACAATCGCATCCAGAGACACGTCAGGGTTCTTCGAACTAGAAACGTCGTAATCATCACCAAATAGATCGGTCGAGGATATGAGCATGGCTTCGTTAGCAATGACATACCTATGTATGAACTCATTAACTAGAGAAAAATGGGGCCTTCTATGAATAGGACATGTGGTGTTGTCTTTGTTTGAATGATGCGTCCTATTTTGGTTTTCGGTACAATTACAATGAGTCGACTTCATTGTTTAGAGGCTGTGTTCGCTTCCTACAGTTGTATCTAGAAAAGCGGTCTGTGCTTGGTGCCAACCGCATTTGAGTCGTCTGTGCCGTGCTTTGCAGTGATTTCATGACCTACACTCGAACGGACACTTGTACAAGACACAACCTGTACTGACGGCTGACTCTTTTAGGATAAAATTTATTATTGAGGGCTGGTAGAGGAGCATAACGAGCGTGAGTCGGCACAGGGACGCATCTCCCGCCAGCGAATTTGATGATTTTACCACCAAGTGCGTCCATCCCCATACTATGGTCGCGAAAATGTCGGTCGTGGTGAAAGGCTCAGCTCCGACGGCTCGCAAGGTATGGCTTTGGTGCCGGTAATCGATGAATTCCTGATTAATTGCTGTGTGTATAAGTGCTTGGGCAACGGCCACTATATCGAGCATTGAAACCTGAAAAGTGCCAATGGGTCATCTCTAAATTGCAGAAGTAGTCTTGCTCTGAATTGAATAAGGGCATGAGCGGAACTTGAAGCGCAAACTCAGTAAGCAATTTATTCCATATTTCCGACTGAATACTGTGGTAAAGCTATGCCGTTGCTCTACACTAGTGTAGAAGCGGTACGAAAGAATGAACAACCGCTTTGTAGCTTGGTAGAGCTTGTGCTGGATGAGTTCTGGTATAGGGCAATTTGGTGTTGGTGTGCTTCATGTGTGACAGAAAAAGAAATCCCAAAGGAAAGAGGTGAATCGGCAGGGAAGAGCAAAGTGACCTTCATCACGGTGCCGTTCTGTGTCAGCTCGATAGCAGTTAAGTCGGAGATAGCGGGCTTGATTGATTGATTGATTGATTGATTGATTGTGATGTTGGAATCTCTGAAGTGGCATCTTCGAATATTCTAGTGTGTAATTGAAGCTCTTGGAGGACTCCAGGTCAGTCAATTGTTCCGCAGAATGGGCAACAAACATGTCGGAACACAATGCTCGTCTCCCAAACCATCGAGGTTATCCTGAAGCCATCCTGAAGGCTGCTCCGTACCAAGAACGGCACACGATGATGATATTCTCAGCCGGCAGTGCCTGAGAACAAGACCTGAGAACAGCCAGCACCAACGGCACTAGGACTAAAGATCAGGATCTCTGCTACCATAATTAAAAGAGAAGTGTGAAGTATGGTTTACACGTGGCACTATTCATCAGTTCGCTGCAGACATGGCGGGGTGCGGAGCTTGACACAGCATCCACGTTGAGTTAGCATCGCGAACACGATTTCATCTTCAATTTCAGCTATTGTGATTCCGGGCTAGTTTGAGGTTAGACAATGATGGAGTGAAGATGAGTGGAATTGATGTTGAAGTAACAGAAAGCCAGGAAGTGGGTCGTTTGGACGGACGAGCATGAGGAGAAAGGCAAAGTTTAACGCGTCAGGTCCATCGCGCGTTTCCTATCAAAGATGACGTTGATTTGTTGTCATGTTCTCGCATGATCCAGCCAAGTCAGACACTCTAGCATTACCTGCGACATACTACTCTGCATACACAAAGATCTTAAAGTGGCTTTAGAAAAAAATGGATCTTGACCCGGATATAGCAGTGCCCTCAATTGAACCCAAAGAGATGATGGGTACGTCCAGCGCAGCACGACTGAGTGACAGCGCGAGGAATGTCTCAAGCAGAACAAATAATTCACGACTAGATTCCTCACCATCTCGCACGCCCTTTAAGACACCACGCTCCCGGCCTTCTACACCAGGCACTACAACTATCTCGCGATCCCCTTCAGTCTCCTCTCTGCGCCATGAAGGATCAACCCCGAAACTTGATAGGAAACGGTCAGCACCAAATCTGTCGATCCCAAGAAGTGCAACGCCTGGGCACCAGCCTCAATTCCGCAGAGCATCATCCAACCTGAATCCTGCCACTCCGACGAGGATGAAGTCCTTGGAGCGGCCGAGGTTGACACCATCATCGGTAGCGAAGGACTACTTCCGCAAAGAGCTGGCCACACATTCAAGGACAGGCTCGAAAGTTGTGGTATTCACTCATGACTCCTGTTATGGACATCGGTTTTCGAGACCAAGATCTACCAAGGCGACATTGGCTTCTATCGTCGAGCGGCCAGAGCGCATTCATGCAACGCTACTAGGCGCAAGCACTGCATATGTTCGACTGGGTGACCGACACAAGGATGGAAAGTATGGACCACACCCTGATCAGGACCCAGAAACCATCTCAGGCCCTCCTTTCACCATCCGCAAATCAACGAGATCGATCCCTCTAAACCATCCAGCAGTTACCAGCGTGCATGGTACGAAGTGGATGGATGGTCTGCAAATCATGTGCGATACTGCCGAGGCCAATCTTGCAATGGGCCGGAAAGAGCTCTCGAGACCTGTCTCTCACACCAAAGATGCAAAGGGAAACGTTCTGCCAGCTCTACATTCGGGCGACCTCTATCTATCAGCAGAGTCATTGGCCGCACTACAAGGATGTCTGGGGGGAGTTTGCGATGCCGTTGACACCATCTTCCAGTCTGAAACCGCCCAGCGAGCGTTTGTGTGCATCCGACCTCCCGGGCATCATTGCGCCTCAGACATGCCTTCTGGTTTCTGCTGGCTGAACAATGTCCATGTAGGCATCTCGTATGCTGCTATGAACTACGGTCTGACACACGCCGCCATTATTGACTTTGATCTGCACCACGGAGACGGCTCTCAAACTATAACATGGGATCATAATCGGACCGTGAACACCATGCAAAACCCCAAGAGTGCTCCAGCCCACAAGAAAATACCAATTGGTTACTATAGTATGCACGACATTAATTCCTACCCCTGTGAATACGGCGATGAAGAGAAGGTACGAAACGCAAGCACCTGCCTTCACACTGCACATGGCCAGTCTATCTGGAACGTTCATCTAGAACCATGGAGATCACACGTAGACTTCTGGCATCTCTATCACTCCAAGTACTCTGTGTTGCTTGAGAAGGCTCAATCCTTTTTATTGCATCATTCCGATCAAATCCGACAATCCGGAGGTTTGCCGAAAGCTGCCATCTTCCTCTCTTCTGGCTTCGATGCAAGCGAATGGGAAAGTGAATTTATGCAGCGCCATGAGGTAAATGTGCCTACTGACTTTTATGCCAAGTTCACCGCTGATGTTGTCGAACTGTCAACTCAAGCAGGGCTTGGTGTGGACGGTCGTGTCATCAGTGTCCTTGAGGGAGGCTACAGCGATCGAGCTTTGGCCAGCGGAGTCCTTAGTCATCTCTGCGGCTTGACCCATAACATCGAACAAGTAGCGGAACCCAAGATTGAGCATGGTCTGATCGGTCCTGTTCCTGAAGCAGTGACACCAGAAATGATGACTTACGACCCAGATTGGTGGTCTGTAGAGCATTTAGAGTTTCTAGAAGCCATGGTTTCTGGGAATCTACCACAGCCGCCGACCAAAGCTAAAGACAAACCATTGAGCTCCTACACTTCGCCGACACAAGCATCAACTGCGAAAATGACGGAAGTCGCAAAGGAGAGAAAGTCGCTGTCGGCACAGCTCGATGCACGTTTGCAGTTGGAAAACGCGCCGCCAGAACCACCGCCTGAGGTAGACTGGGTAACCGCAGCTTATGAGCTGTCACGCTTGTTAATTCCTGACGACCGTCAGACGCTCAGTTGTACCCATGAGGAGCTCAACGTTGAGAACAGTCGCGCAAGACGAGATAGACAGTCACTAGTGAGCGCTGTCTTGTCAGACGGAGTGGAGGAGAAGATGCAACTGAGAGATAGAAAGCCGAAGCAGACTAACCTCAGCACTTCCCAGTCTAAAACGGCTACACGTACGACTAACCGCCGCACGACAATCGCAGCAGCCAGCGAGCTGCCTGATCCTTTGGCTCTCGAGCCTTCCCGACTACGTCGCCGCTCTAGTGCGGCTTCGAGTGTCCTGGCGGGGTTTCATGACCTGAAGCTCGAAGACGGAGCGAATGAAAACAACATACGATCTTCTTCCCGCATCGATTCGACAGCTGTATCGAAGCCACAAGCGCCCTTGCCAGTGAAAAAGACGCGTGTGCCTGCTGTTAAGAAGCCAACATCGGCTTCAAGCAGCCCAAGGAAGCCCAAAGCCGTCGCAGACACGAGTGCCCGCCTAGGTACGGTGAGTGAGACGAAGGTATCAAACTCTGCAGGAGCTAGCAAACCAGAGCAATCTACAGATAGCGTACCGAATAAAGCAACCCAAGATGGCATGGACGATTTGACGAACGGTATGAAGAAGATAAGCATCAAGCTGAAAATGCCTACAGAGGAACAACACAAAAGCAATCAGAGATTGGCGGAGGAGCCAAGCAAGGCAAAGGCACGAGTTGCAAGAAAACCACCAGTTGCTCGAACCGTGAATGCAAAAACCAAAATCTCCGCTGGAAGCAAGGCTGCTGCTTCAAACCACTCAACATCTGGGCCGCAGAGGCAGCCTGAACCAGAGAACACTCCGGTTACGGCTCCCTCTACTGGCGATGTCAACACGAATGAGGCAGTCACGATCTCCACCAGTGTGACTGCACCCACAAGCATCTCCGACATACAAACAGATGATGCCCATGACCACGACTTGAGCTCTCGTGCCCCATTCGAAGGCGTTATTGGAACCAAGTCTGACCCCTCTGAAATTGTCAGAACAATACCCGCAATCATTTCCCCTTCGGAAACTGCACCTCAAGTTCCTACCCCCGAGCTCGTTTCTAAGGACAATGCCACACAGCAAATCTCTAGTCTGCCGTCCCTGGTCGAGCCAGCCAGTGGTGATGCGAATAACACGATCTCATATCCCACCATCAGCTTAATAAACGAGTCAACGACATCATCTCAGGCAGAGTTGGCAGAGAGTAAGGAGAACGGTAGCTCGACGTCGATCTGGGATCTCCCTGCGACGCCACAGAAGTCGGCTGACTGAAGGCCTGTGATGCCTAATTTCCATAAATGAAACATAATAATGGTTGCGCAAGCTGGATTGGATTGTGGATACTGGATTTTTGATACCCCTCGGTAAGGTTGGAAATAGCGAGTTTTGGACATTGAGTCAGTCATTGTTTCGATCATTAAATAAAGAACGAAGATTTCACTCAACTCGCGTGCTCGCATGAGAAAGGTATTGCTTGTAAATATGACAACGCATAATTAGGATCTCAAAGCACCTGGCTATCTACAGTAGCAACACAAGGTTGAGATGTGGCGGGGCGGCTAAAACCCACCAAGCCTAAACCCTTCCGCGCCTGGGGATGAGGGTACTGTAGCGTCAGGCCGGCGGCACGAACCGTTGACAGAAAGTGAAACCACAACAAGCTCCCGCAAATTTTGTCTTTTGTGCCACTACTACAATGTTTCTCTCGTCGTCAGCCTTTTTGGTTTGCTCGTCGAAAGCCACCTTATTTGTATTATTTTTCAACGTCCGCCTATCTACACCGCCAATGATTCGGCTCAGCCACACGAAGTAGGTACAGAAATCACCACAGCAGAATTGAACCCATTATCGTTCCAGGTTCCCGATACAGGGGGTACATAGAGACTAATTTGTGATTCGTCGGACATGCTTCCTCTAGCCACTCATTATGCGTCTAGCAGCCGCCGCTGTAGGCAGCATCGACCGCCTGGTCGTCACACAGCCGTCGATGCTAGCTAAGTCGGTGTCCTTGACCAAATTGGATTTCCTTATTTCGCCATCTCAAAATCAACCCTTCTATTCTACGGCCAGCTCAATGCTAAACTGCAACTTCTCTACGTCGAGCTCTATATCCAGCACCGTTTGTCCAAGTTTTCATCGCTCAATCTTCAAGCGCGGATTGCAGACTTCAATCTATGTTCGGTTTATGTTTGACTCAAGCACGATACTGGTCTAGAGCCCAGTCCTCATGGCTGTTGACTGCCCTGATAACTCGACAGAATGCCTGCTTAGGGCGCTAATTGAGACAACAGCAAGCCAGACATCACCTTGGGAGCCTCGAAGTTTCGGCTTTACTGTTGCAATCGGCGTCGCCGCATTCTTGATCTCCTTCGTTGCCATATTTCAAGGACTTTTTGCAGCTGGCCCAGGAAGGATCAAGGCATCAGCTAGCGCGATCGGAGTGTTCTCTAAGCTCAGCAAGGGTCGCCTATCCTGGATAGAGTTCGCTTGGAGGTCCACGGCCTATACACCGTTGATCACTTACGATGACCTCCACACACGTGTCATGAAGCAGACACCCTGTGTACCTCATGGCACGAATTACCCCTTCCGTGCTGGAACCGTCAGCACAGGAGCGACTTGGTTGCATCTACTCCGATGTGTAGGCTTGGATGAAGAAGTCGAAGAGATCTTTGATGGCCTTCTTCAGCCGTGCGCGACTGACCACCTACCCGCCGATATTCAGGCACCCCCAATGTTGATCCAGTTGCATTGCCTAGCCATATTGGCAGCTATTGCAGATCCAACTACACGATTCGAGAAAGCCGATCGTTTCATTTTGATCAAGGGTCGCATATCTCAGATATCCTTTCGCGAGCATCCCGTTCTAGGAACGTTAGGTGCCTATGAACGATATCAGACTCAAACTTCACTATATCACCACACTTCCAGACCCACAGACTCTCCTGCGACGAATGCTATCCTTGGTCGATGTAGTTCTTTAGCACTGGATCTCGCCGGTGGTCGTCTACGGGTTTACTTGGGTTATGGCAAGTCATGGGCTGAATCTCATGAGGTTCAATTCACCGATATCTACCGATCTTGTTCGATTTATTTGTGGCGCACGGCACATAGCGTGATGCCACATTTGCTGTGCGACCGGGAGGAGCCATTTGCCAGAGCCCTAGCGCTCACGGTTGCGCAGACGGATTATCAAGTTCGACCATTCCCGTGGAAGAGACTTCGATTCGATGAGGTCACAGAATGGCTCGCTGAAAAAACATCTGACTTGCTTCATGATGTTGACTCGTTGAAACGATATTTAGAGCTGGGAGAATGTCATATCTTTAGCATGGATTTCACTCATCGTAACAAAGACCATGATACAATCTTCGAGCATCGTGGTTCGTGGGTCGTTTTTGATGATCCTCAATGCGATATTGGAGGAGATTTTGGCGAGTACTTTGTGGATGTTTTGTTCAAGATATGCACGACGTTTCTGAGCGGGACAACGATGGACCAAAAAGGGTCCAACACTGGTGTCGCTAACCCGATGGTGTTACGTATGGAACCTGACGAGGAGCTTTGTTTGTATTTGAAGCATGTTGACATACTACTAAGGAGGAAAAGGGTGCAGGCAATGGATGCACTCGACGCAATTACCTTTAGAGCAGTATCGGAATTGGCGGCGCAAGAGCGGGCTGCCCAAGCTGCCACAACTCCAGTTCAAGGCGCATCACCGGCGTCTCCGTCTTCATCATCTTCAGTCGTGGAGCAAACAACTGCGGACGGAACGTCATCTACGCCAGCAGCTGTGGCAGTCTCATCCCGCAAATCAAGTGGGAGTACAGGTACAAACATCAGCCCTCGCGGCATGCCTAACGTCTTAAATGGATCCCCAGCGACTGAAGCGTTGATCACACAGACGGCCGCAAGTGTGTCACAGGAGCATTTGCCCCAGCAAAAGCCGAAAGTGACAGATGAGACATATTTACAGGCTCTTTTGCTAATCAGGGCTATCCTGTATGCGGCGTTGCTGAAGCTTGGACCAGATACGTCGATGCTATTTGAGCCGGATTTCAACAACACAATTGTAAAGATCATGTAGAATCACATACATCGTGTTGTGAATACTCACACCTGTTTAATCGCTCTAGGGGCATTCTGTCCCTGTCGCTCGGGTTTGCTTGTCACTACCTTGCCGGATGCCTTTCCAAGACTACTACTACTCGCCCCCCTTATCTAGCAATACCTCACAATGAACACTCATAATGCAGCCATCTTGTTCATGTGTGCTAAGAGTTGTACAGATTTGTAGACCAGCAACGCTTCAACACAATGTCCGCCCTCGACTTGTAACGTGGGATGCTCGCACTCTTGGTATGGAAAGAATATTTTGAAAGGATATCATTTTGTCAAATTGAACACTATAGAGCATGCCTCTGTCCATGTCCTCCGCATCTCACATGACAACACAACACGAGTTCTGCTGTCTAGAAACCTTGTAGAAGTTCTTGGACATTATGCCCAATTCATCGCTCTTCGCAACCAACGTATCCAATTTCTCACCTCTTTCTAGCACTTTCTCAATAGTTTGATGCAAGATAAACTTCGTTTCGTCTAGCTCTCTCCGCGTGGCCGCAATACTTGCCTTATCCTCGAGGATTGCATCAGTACGCAGTTTCCGCAGCTCCGGCCAGTTGAACGGTGCCGGTTTCTCTTTAATCTCCGTAGGTGTGAACTTCGATCTAAAAGCGTCGATCGTTTTTGTGAGCACGCCTTGAGCGGCAAAACGGTCGTAATTTAGTTCAGTCACTATGATTGCGCAAATACCGAAGGAGGTCTTGTAAAGGTTAATTTCGCCGATCTTTTCGACGATTGTGCTGCGTTCCCCGACTTTGGTCTGTTCTGCGATGGCCTTGGCTGTCAAGCTTGCGAGCGATGTAGTGCTAGGACCGTCATCAATATATGAGGATCAGAAGCAGAGCGGTGTAGGCGCTTACCTGGCCCTCGCAATAAAATTCATGGACGAAAAATCTGTGTCTACTGCTAGCTCTTCAGCTTTCTGGTCTGGTTTCAATCGGAGGACCTGGCCATGTCAGTTATCTTGCAACACATGTGTTATTGTGAGTCCTTACACCTAGGTAGAATACTGTCTTCGGCTGCTGCTTCGGGGTTTCTGGTGCTGTTCCATATGACATGTTGATCGGTATTTGCTTTTGCGGCTGCTGATTGTCTTGTCCTGTGTTGTCCTATCTCGTCCGTCTCGTGTTAGGTCCGACAATATTTAAGCACTAACGATGCTTCGGTTGATTACGTGGCTTCGGAGGATGATTGACGACTAAGGTGAGGGCCGGGATAGTTCGAGCTCAAGTAGAAAGGGTTGGAGACTGTTAAGCAGGAACAAATATGTTGTCGCCTGAGATGCTATCAACTTACAGTAGAGGATGACAGGCGGTCACGATTTGAAGCCACAGACGAACCACTCTCCGTCTTAGGCGCATCCGCCGGTGGGACAGGCGCCAGCTGGAGAACCTTGAACATGGAAAACATAGTGGACGATAGACTCTCGAGTTCGCGCGGTTGGTGTGGTTCCAGCGCCAAAAGGCACAAAGCGATTGGGTTTGCCTAGACAGAGTTGGACCCAAAGGCGATTTTAGTTTTGATGGTCGGCCTTAAGCTCGTCTAAGAGCCTGAGTAGTAGGCGAAAGGTTTCTCTCGTGCCTGAGAAATGTTTGCTGAATTTGTTAGAACACGACCGTAGTTTGGGGACTTACCTGAGCCGCACTGCCTCGTCATTTTCAGCTTTTCGATTTGCTTTGTTACTTGCTTAAGAAGCTACGCAACAATATACCAGTTGCAATCCTCCGCAAGAGGTTACGCGATCTAAGAATAGGCTACAACCGAGCAGCTCAAAATGGCCGACCACTTGGCTCAATCTATTGAAGAATGGCGCGCTCAAATGGCTGTCATGCGGCAAGCTCTGGCAGAATTCAAGTTGCCAAATTCACCCGTCAGAGGCCCCATATACGATGCAGACGATGACTTCGAAGATGATATGTCGGACTCGCCGTATGATGATATATGGGACATCGAGAGCGAGGTAGATGCAAGCCCGGATACAGATGATGCTGTCGATGGGCTAAATGGTTTCCATGTCTCAAAAATGGTCGAAGGTGTGTATGATCGAAGATGGTTGCGCGAGAAATGTTTCAATTTCGCCGCAACACGTCCTGGAATTGATTCTTCAGACCTTGAGCAGCAAATCGTCGCGCTATTGGCTTCAGACAGCGTGGATGACGAGTTACAAATGTCTCTGGCCGATATAGTTGGCTATGATGACCTTGAGTTTGTGATTGAGCTCATCAGTCATCGAAGGGAAGTCTTGACAGAAGCAGTCTCAGCTACCGCACAAACAGACGGCCTGTTTTCAGGTCTGCAAACCAAAGCACAAAGGCAAGCTGCGCTTCAGCAGCAGGACTGGCAACATAAAACCGCGAAACTTGCTCCGGCTCATGACAGAACTGGTCTTGTATATCCCCATGTCTACAAATCCGACTCAGCTGCTGCTGGCAATATCCTTAGCGTTTCTGGTCAGCGCTTCTCGCTACCAGTGGGAAGTGAACGCAGTGAGAAACCAAAGTATGAGGAGTATACCATTCCAGCAACCAAGGTCGGTCACCTGGCAGCACAACAGAAGCTTGTGCAGATCTCTGAAATGGATGGTCTTTGCCAGGGCACGTTCAATGGCTACAAGAGCTTGAATCGCATGCAAAGTCTTCTATATCCTACAGCGTACACAACCTCGGAGAATATGCTTGTCTGCGCTCCCACTGGTGCTGGTAAGACTGATGCAGCCCTGCTAACCATCTTGCATACAATATCCCAGAACGTCGAGCCAAATCCGATCCAACAGCCTGAAGCTCGCGATTTTGTAGTCATAGCAGATGCGTTCAAAATCATTTACGTTGCCCCAATGAAAGCTTTGGCTGCTGAAATTACCGAGAAGTTTGGGAAGAAGCTAGCTTGGCTAGGCATCAGGGTTCGAGAACTGACTGGAGACATGCAATTAACCAAACGTGAGATCGCTGATACACAGGTCATTGTTACCACGCCTGAAAAGTGGGATGTGGTCACTAGAAAGAGCACTGGAGATACGGAGCTGGTCCAAAAAGTTGCCCTGCTAATAATCGACGAAGTGCATTTGCTCCATGATGAGCGAGGAGCAGTCATTGAGTCCTTGGTGGCGAGAACTGAACGACAGGTTGAAAGTACGCAGCGACTGATTCGCATTGTTGGTTTGTCCGCTACTTTGCCAAATTATACCGATGTAGCAGATTTCTTGAAGGTCAACCGATATGCCGGCATGTTCTACTTTGACTCCTCGTTCCGTCCCGTACCCCTGGAACAACATTTTGTTGGTGTCAAGGGGAAGCCAGGCACGAAGCAGTCACGAGACAACCTCGATCAAACCGTGTTCGAAAAGATCAAAGAACTGCTGAAGGAGGACAAACAGGTTATGGTCTTCGTGCATTCAAGGAAGGACACAGTCAATGCTGCCAAAATCTTGTATCAACAAGCCGTCGACGATGGCTGTGATGACCTCTTTGCTCCTGACTACGACAACCCAGCATGGTCTAGAGCATCAAGTGATCTCAAGACAACTCGAGGTCGTGAGCTGCGAGATATTGTTCCAAAAGGCTTCGGTTGCCACAACGCTGGCATGGCACGGTCTGACAGAAACTTTGTTGAACGCATATTTTCGGAAGGTGCCATCAGGGTGTTGTGCTGTACAGCCACTCTTGCTTGGGGTGTCAACTTGCCTGCAGCTGCTGTCATAATTAAAGGTACCCAGCTATACAGTGCAGAAGCTGGTAAATTCGTCGATCTCGGTATCCTAGATGTGCTTCAAGTCTTCGGTCGTGCTGGTCGACCACAATTCCAGGACAGTGGTGTTGGTTATATCTGCACGACTCAGGATAAGTTGCAGCACTATCTGTCCGCCGTCACTTCTCAAGTCCCAATCGAATCTCGATTCTCGGCCAGACTGGTGGATAACTTGAACGCTGAAATCGCCCTTGGCACCGTCACTACTGTCGCTGAAGCCGTGACTTGGCTCGGCTACTCCTACTTATTCGTCCGCATGAAGCAGAACCCAAGAGCTTACGGGATCGAATGGAGTGAGTATGAAGATGATAAACAACTAGGTCAGAGACGAAGACAACTTGTTGTTGAAGCCGCAAGGACCTTGCATCGCAGTCAAATGATCATCTTTAATGAAAGAACGGATGAGCTGAGATCGAAAGACGTCGGTCGAATTGCTAGCCAGTATTATGTTCAGCAGAGCAGTATTGAGATCTTCAATACCATGATGCGACCTCAAGCCAGCGAGGCCGATGTCCTCAAGATTATCAGCATGAGCGGAGAATTTGATAATATCCAAGTACGGGACACCGAAGCGCAGGAACTTCACCGCCTCGAAGATCAACGAGTTTGCGACATTGAACACGTACAGAAGACAGGTAGAGACAACAACGCCGACGGTCTTGGCGATAAGGAGAAAAAAATCATCGAAAGTCATGCCAAAACAAATCTTCTGCTTCAGTCTTACATCTCACGCATCAAGCTGGAAGACTTCGCCTTAGCTTCAGACTTAGCCTACGTCGCTCAGAATGCAGCAAGAATATGCCGAGCGCTGTTCATGATTGCCCTAAATAGGGGTTGGGGATATCAATGTGAAGTGCTTCTATCGATGTGCAAATCCATTGAGAAACAGCAGTGGAGCTTCGCCCATCCATTCCACCAATTTGACCTACCACTTCCGGTCTTGAAACAGCTTGATGACAAGGTGCCCTCCTCGAATATCGAATCACTGCGAGAGATGGAGCCCGCTGAGATCGGCAGTCTAGTCCACAACCAGCGTATGGGTAATGTCATTAGTAAGTTACTGGATAACTTTCCGACCATCTCGGTCGAAGCTGAAATAGCTCCTCTCAACCGCGACGTCCTCCGCATGAAGTTGTTTCTCTATCCTGATTTCTTCTGGAATGATCGTCATCACGGCACGTCCGAATCGTACTGGGTCTGGGTGGAAAATTCTGAAACCTCCGAGATATACCATCACGAGTATTTTATACTCTCGAGAAAGAAAATGCACGACAATCACGAGCTCAATTTCACTATACCGTTGTCTGACCCGGTGCCCTCCCAGATATACGTCAAGGTCTTCTCAGACAGGTGGCTAGGAGCTGAGACCGTCCATCCCGTCTCCTTTCAGCATCTAATTCGACCGGACACGGAGAGTGTGTATACCGACCTGCTAGACCTGCAGCCATTGCCTGTTTCAGCATTGAAAAACTCGCTTTTGGAAGAAATATACAACGAGCGCTTTCAATTTTTCAATCCCATGCAGACGCAAATATTCCACACACTTTATCACACCGGCAACAATGTCCTGCTTGGCTCACCTACCGGATCTGGTAAGACTGTTGCTGCCGAGTTGGCTATGTGGTGGGCTTTCCGTGAGAGGCCCGGCTCAAAAGTCGTCTACATAGCACCAATGAAGGCGTTAGTACGCGAACGTGTCAAGGACTGGGGTGCACGCCTTGCACCTCAGATGGGGTTGAAACTCGTTGAACTCACCGGTGATAACACGCCCGACACTCACACGATTCGGGATGCTGACATAATTATCACCACTCCGGAGAAGTGGGACGGCATCTCGCGTTCTTGGCAGACACGATCTTATGTCCGTGAAGTGTCTCTTGTTCTGATTGACGAGATACATCTGCTGGGAGGTGATCGTGGTCCTATTCTTGAGATCATTGTCAGTCGAATGAACTATATTGCAAGCCAATCTGAGTCAGGAGGAGTTCGTCTGATGGGAATGTCAACCGCTTGCGCCAATGCAACCGATCTCGGAAACTGGCTTGGTGTCAAACCTGGCAATAATCAAGGACTGTTCAATTTTCGACACAGCGTCCGCCCAGTACCACTAGAAATCTACATCGACGGTTTTCCGGAACAACGTGGCTTTTGCCCGCTTATGCAGTCTATGAACCGGCCTACATTCCTCGCTATCAAGAACCACAGTCCTACCAAACCAGTCATTGTATTCGTAGCATCTAGAAGGCAGACCAGACTTACCGCAAAAGATTTGATCAACTATTGTGGTATGGAGGACAATCCCAGAAGATTTCTCAATTTTGAATCCGAGGAGGATCTTCAGCTTACCTTGTCTACCGTCAAGGATGCCGCATTAAAGGAGGCACTGTCGTTTGGAATCGGCCTGCACCACGCTGGTCTAGTTGAGTCTGATCGAACGCTGTCCGAGCAGTTGTTTGCAGGCAACAAGATCCAAATCCTGGTAGCAACGTCCACCCTAGCATGGGGAGTGAACCTTCCAGCCCACCTTGTTGTGGTCAAAGGAACCCAATTCTTTGACGCCAAGATCGAGGCCTACAAGGACATGGATCTCACTGACGTATTGCAGATGCTTGGTCGAGCTGGCAGACCTCAGTTCGACACTTCTGGTATTGCTCGTATCTTCACCCAAGATGCTAAGAAGGCTTTCTACAAGCATTTCCTTCATACTGGTTTTCCTGTCGAGTCAACGTTACATAAAGTACTTGACAACCATCTTGGCGCCGAAATCTCAGCTGAAGTTATTACTACTAAGCAAGATGCTCTGGATTACCTCACATGGACTTTCTTCTTCCGTCGCCTTCACAAAAACCCAACCTACTATGGCTTGGAGATTTCTGCCGAGGAACATCGTGACAGCCCCTTGGTCGCTCGCCAACTCGCGGCAGACTACATGATCGAGCTCGTTGACAAGTCCCTGACCGACCTATCTGACTCTTCTTGTGCTACAATTCACAGTAATGGAGACGTGGATTCCACACCTTTTGGTAAGATCATGTCCTATTACTACCTGTCTCATCTCACGGTACGAATGCTCCTCGCCAACTCGAAAAAGACACCGCACCCTTCCTTCGCCGATTGCCTAGCCTGGGTGTCTCTCGCAACGGAATTTGTGGACCTTCCTGTGCGTCACAACGAAGACCTGATCAACGCCGAAATGGCGCGGAATCTGCCGTTTGAGTTCCCAGCTTCAGCAATTTCGACGTCACCAGCCACACCATCCACACCCGATGCTGACTCTGGCGGCAAACTACCAATGTGGTCTCCACACATCAAGTCTTTTCTCCTCCTTCAAGCACACATGCTTCGCCTTGACCTGCCGATCAGTGATTACGTCGGCGATCAAACTTCCGTTCTTGACCAAGCAATTCGTATTATCCAAGCCAGCATTGACGTTATGACTGAGCTTGATAACCTCTCCGGAATCACTCAGATGATACGTCTGCTGCAATGTGTCAAATCCGCTCGATTTCCAGAAGACTACCCGCTTTCAATCCTGCCCGGTATCAGCGAGATCTTCGACGAGAAGCTTGACAACAAGGTTCCAAAGGATCTTGTCACGACTGCACAGCTCATCAATCGATATCAGCCTAAGACTCTTGAGGGGCTGATGAACACATTGCAAATTGAGAAGGGCGCACAGAGGCGCGACTTCACGAGAGCTGTCAGCATGCTCCCTGACTTAGAACTCGCTGCTAATGGGCGTGATGATGCAAGCATGACTGTAACGATGACAAGGCGAAATGCACTAAAGGATGCGGAAGGACGAATCTATGCTCCACGCTTCCCGAAGCCACAGAGTGAGGGGTACTTCGTTATCGTTACTGCATCTGGAACTGAGAGTGTTCTCGGACTGAAGAGGGCGAACTGGCCAGGTGTGAGCTCTGGTGGACCAAGTGCCAGAAACAATGTTGCTGGTAGCAGTAGAGCCGTGAAACGCGATAGGTTAGAAGGAAATGCTCGTGTTCGGTTTGATGAAGGTCTTGTAACGCATAGGGAAATGAGAGCTGATGTGCTTGTGATGAGCGATGCTTATCCAGGCATGGAGTGGAGGATCGAAGGGGTCGTGCTGCCAAAGATGACGAGGAGGGAAGAGACCGTGCCGACTGTCACTGTCCAGGTCGATGAGGGACTGATCAAAGGAAAGGAGAAGACTTCTGGGCCAGAACACTGAAAGAGAGCCTATCGCCGCCAGTGAGATAGATTACAGAAGAATTACTAGCTTAGTGAAGCTCTGACGACAGAATCCGTGCTCTCCGCTTAGTCCATCCTGTGATACCAAAATCAAGCAGTAAACACTGTGACCTGTCAAAGGCCTAGGAGCTGTTACTGCGTCTACCCTCTCATTATAGCATTTCATACATGACAGATTCCTCACCGTCCAGCCGGTACCAGATGCACAGTTCAACTGATCACATACCAGTCTATTTTTGCCAACCACACTCTCATCTCAAGATTTCTCCTATCGTTCTATTACATTGATGAGGCCACTCGTCTGCTCCATCTAGCCTCAACCCGGAACCAGCGACTGAACGACACACCCAGTTGTCAAGAAGCTGGCAGTCCCTCAAAAACCCTCAGTATGATCCATGAAACCCCTTTCTCGATTTCGATATGCAACATAACCAAACGAGAGCCCTTGGGCCGATAGGGCGTCTCAATTACTGGCATCGGAATCAGTATTGAATGGATGGTTCGTTGTCGACAGTGAAAAGACCATGCCCGTTGTTCCGGCCGCAGTCCTTGTTCTCAAGAATGGTTGTAGGATTTGCGGCAAAGGCGAGGTTAATTGTAGCGTTCAGGCACGTACCATTGTCTCCAAAGCTGTGTAGTGTGTTATGTATAGCTCTGTTCCGAGTGGCATGAAGGCAATAAAGTTAGTAAAGCAAATTAAAGCCAGTCTGGATATCATTAGGACTAGGTCTTAGCACTGCAACTCATGTAACATGGCAGGAGTATCTGAGAAGACTCGAAGATTTTGAGAATTCAGTATGAAATGTCTAGTCTGAAGGTATTGGAAGTAAATGTTAATCACCTTACTCGATGGAGGTTGTTATTGGGAAGGCCGCCGATTTGAATAGAGTACTAGAGAACTGCCTGAGTAAAGTAGGTTGGTTTATTCTGCAACCAGAATCAGCCGACCCGTTACCTTTCCGTCTTTCAATAACTGCAGTGCATCATTCGCCTTATTCCATGGCATTGTAGTCACGGGTACTGGCGGCAGCATGCCTTCCCGTGCGATGCGGGTGACTTCGTTGAGATGTGCTACGTTCCCTGTCAAGTTGCCATAGATTGTAATTGCTTTGAAGATCATCAAAGCCAAAGGCAACTCCGTAGCACCACCCATCAATCCCACTTGAACCCATTTCGCACCTTTGCCGAGAAGACTGAGGACTAGCGGCGCAGTCGTCGAGCTGTTCACAAAATCTATGACATTAAGAATGGACCCTCCTGTCACGGCAAGAATATCCTTTGTTGAGTCTTGGCTAGCAGCAGTGTTCACCACTGACCTAGCACCTGCTTTCGATGCCGCCTCCAGCTTTTCATCACTGACGTCCACGCTCACAATATTGTGATGTCCCATTGCTCGAAGCATAGATATTGCAGCCAAGCCAAGGCCACCGGCACCGATCAGCACGACAGGCTCCTCAGGGTTTACAGGCATGACCTTTCTGCAGGCGCTAAGCGTGGTGATACCAGAGCAACCAAAAGTACAAGCCACGTTTGGATCAAGTTCTCCGGCTTCCACAAGATATTTTGGATGTGGGACAAGGACATACGAAGCGAAGCCACCGTTCTGCACAATACCCAGACTTCTCTGTGCAGTGCACATGTTATCCTGCTGCAGTTCACATGGATGGCATTCAGGCTTGCCGCATCCCAACCAAGGATATACGATGCGTCTCTGGCCGATTGTGATGGGTGACAAAAGAGCCTCAGCAGCAGGACCTGCATCCGGGCCAAGTTTGTACACGGTGCCGAGAATCTCGTGTCCGACAGCAACCGGTAGCTTCACACCACGATCTGCAACGTTGATACGCTTTCCACTTCCGAGGTCCCAGTACCCGTCCCAGAAGTGTAGATCTGAATGGCAAACCCCACTATGGGTGACTTTCACTACAACTTCAGTTGATTGAGGAGAAGGAATCGGTTGCTGGATCTTCTCCAGGGGTTTGCCGAACTCGGTCACCGCCCATACATCCATCATTTCTGCCATGATGTCTGTTTCAGATGTAGGCAGATATGATCGAGGACGAATAAGAACGGTGTTGCGCTTCTGCTGGGATGAGTTGTGGTTGTTCTACTTAGTTACACAAGTGGAGGAGAGCATCCGAGGCATCTCCAACGTGCAAACCTCGCAGTTCCCCACTTCTTGGGTGAATTAGGATAGCCAGGCTCCCTGGATTTTCTGATAGGTAGCTCCGTCAAATGAAAGGTGGTGTGTTATTCAGGAAGAAGAATCCTCGTCTGTATTCGAATGATACTGAAATTATTCCCGATGCCAGGTTCTTCGCTTGTTAAGAAATGGCTAGCATTCCGCAAGACGGGATTCAGTAGGAGTTCTGAGTCATAGAGAGTTGGTTGTAATACTCCTGTGCTGAAACGTGCTTGTAAGCTTTGTCATCCGTTCAATGCTGGCGTGGCTTCATTAGATTCTCAAATGAGTCAGCGGGGCTTCAACGGCAAACGCATTTGCGTATGCGTAAATTTCTAGACGTGTATTTAGCTGCCGCCTCCAAAGATCTTTTCGAAAAGCCCTCTGCCTTCGCTCGGGTGCGGATCACCCTTCTTCATGGCCTCGTCAATCCAACCCTCAACCCATTGTCTGTCTTTCAACTTGCGCTCGTCTGCTACACGGTCTGTAACACGCTGGGCTCTTCTTCCCCCGTAGCCAATCAAAGTCGGCACACTTCGCACTCCGTATTCAATACCAATGTCATACATGGAGGCCCATCCACTTCCGCCGCCCTCGTCGCGTTCTGGAGAGTCAAGCTCCAGCTCAGCGAAAGCAATGGCGGCAAAATGGTCGCCGGGGGATGGGTACGCACGATTTTGCACAATTGACTCGAGAAGTGGTGTGATGGTGCTGCAGGAGGTACATGTCGTTGTTTTGAAGAGCGTCAGGAGCAACGTGTTCGTGGCTGAAGAAGATTGCAGCAGGGTGTGAAAGTCGGCAGGGCGGCGGATTGATGGATGTACACGGTTCTGTACATGATAAGCTGTGCTTGAGGTGAAGTTGCGTGCGGATGAATGGTGATTGATGGTGTCTTGGGAAAGCTGTGCTGCAAGGGTTCGGATGTGCAGTTGCACCTCAACTGGAAAGGTTCGGGACGCAGAATATGTTGTCAGATTTGACAAAGGGAGGACCTTTGACCTCATTTTGTCCAGTATGATGAAGTCGTAGATCCAAGTTCAGGACAATTAATGGGCGGTATTAAGCACGAGCATTTTCTCCACGCTCCAGGGCATGGGAGCTGCAACGAGCTGATGATTTTGGACATGACGTCATAGTGGAATCTTAGTACGGGAGGCAGCACCAGCCTCGCCAAGCTCTACGACTGGGCAAAGAGAGAGTCAAGCGAATTTGCTTTCTGTAGGAATGTCCACATCGCATTCGCGTTCAACGCTTCTGTCGTCAGGCCTGCAAATGTCTATCAGTCTACCATACATGGCACGATGAGTAGTGGTTCTGTCTGTTTCACCACCATCCTGCATCATGTCCACCTCGCTCATACTCCTTATCACCAAAATGTAGCTGCCAACCCATTGGTAAAGGAGTCGGCCTTGTTTTCCCCAACTTGGTCATCAATGGCCTGGAACTGAGCGTAGGGACGCTCGTCAGTTGCTTGTGGCTTCGAAGGACGGGGGTTGAAGATTTGGAGCAGATCTTGACTCGTAACAGACTGTTTGAGAACTGCCTCTAGATGCTGGGCATCAAGACTTCAACTGGAGCACGAACAGATCAATCAAAGCAATTCCCGGCCGCCCATGCTTCAACCTGTCTCCTTTGAGCAGCAACTCCATCGAACAGCCACCTCATCTGCTCGATTCGCGCGTCCTCAGTCGCAGCTCCCTCAAAAGCCTCACCCTTCTGCATCTTTTCCCTTTCAACCGCTGGCTTCCGCATCTTGTTCCATTGCATCGCCATCTCCAGAACAAGCTCGATTCTCTTCCGTCTCATTTTCTGCCAGAAATCAAGACTTTCATCGAGACTCTTCCCGTCTAGTTTCACGATCCACCCAAGAACAGCTCCTAGTGTATCACTATCCTCGAATGCCATGTTTGCACCTTGTCCACCAGTGGGCGGCATTGCATGTGCGGCGTCGGCGAGAAGTACGGCTCTCCCCCCACTAGAGACCCATGAATCCAACTTGGGAAGCACGTGCATTGCCCAAAGACCAAGAGACTCGTCTCTGGCATTCTCCATTGCACTCTGCACGTGCACTGGCCACCGGTTCTTGCCTTCCTCCATGAACGCTCTCAGCATTTTGCGATCCTTACTTAGCTCGTCCCATCCCTTTCGGCCCAGATCTGGATACTGCTTCTGCAGTCCCACAACATAGTCGGCATCATCTGGCACATGTGGCCCGAGCATTACTGCGCCTGCATCCCCAATGTACATACCCAACGGCACCGCTGTGTCGCTCGTAATTCTGTCCCTTGCACACGACGCGTACACAACTGTCTGCCCTATGTAAGTCGGCTCAACGGCATCGGGAAAGACATTGCTCCTCACCCTCGAATGGATGCCGTCAGCGCCAACTAGCAGATTCGCATGTCCTCTTGAGCCATCGGCAAACTGGAACGCCACGCCTTCAGTCTTTGATTCCGATGTAACACCAATGAACTTCTTATTGCAGAGAATTTCGACACCTCGTTCACGACCCGCAGTAGCAAGCTCCCTAATAAGAACTCCTCGAATAATCCTCATCCCATCGTACCCAAATACCTGCTTATCCCCTAGCAAAAGCTTATTTATGACCTTTCCGGTGTTATTGTGTATCATGACGGCCTGGTAAGATCGGCCGAACGCTTGAAGACATGAGTTGACGCCTAGAGGCTCGATAGCTGCTAGTCCGTTTGGTGACAAAGTGAGGGAGCCACCATGGACACGTTCAGGCGTGTCGCTGGCTTCGTATATAGTGCAAGGAATAGAGTTCCTGTGCGAAGCCAAAGCCAGTGTGAGGCCGGAAAGACCAGCGCCAATGATGGCGACTTTAAAATCTGCTATGGCGGGTGTTGGCGTGCACATATTGTTGAGGTCGTGTACTGGCGTTCATGGCGGCCACCTCTTAGGGAAGTCCTGATGGTTAAGTAGTGTGTGCTGACGGTGTAAGCACGACATGGCCCTTTGCGGTACGCAGGTCGATGTGCAGACCATTTGTGCTGGCTGGCCTGGTTTTGCAAGTCTGACTGTAGGACGTTCGGACAAGCACCTGGTAGGCTACTTAGCACGCGCCTCGCCCAGTGTGTAGGAACTTCTACTCTGTGCTCAGGCGAGCAAGCTGGCCACATTGGGAAATATTAGTCTAAATCCGGTGATGACGAGGCCATGGTACGTTACAGTACCGTTATGGGACGTATCAGCACTACTTGGCATACTTATGCTGTGCAGCCATCGCAAGCATAAAGCTGTTACTTTTCTTGGATAAATTAGCTGATGAATGTCTTAACCTTATTCGTTTGTAGTGACTAGACTTTCAGAGGTGGCTGCGATAGCACAAGGTATGGCTTATGCTTAGGGATAAGGTTAAGCTGTTTACGAGACGTCCTTGGTTCCGAACCATCTGGGTCTATGTCCAGCATCGATTTCTCCACTGTACTGAGGCAAAGTAATTTTTCGGATTCCAATATAATTACATATCGTTGTTCTGCGCTTCTAATGAGGCGTCACACAGTCTGGTCCTGTCAGGATCTCCAAATTCTCGTTGACAGTGGCTCGATGGCATGGTGAGGATGAATCCGCGGTCTAACTAAATCGAGATTAGCTCTAAGCAACGCAAGATCCTAACAAACCTCGGTTAGTCACAATTAAGATCCGGTTGATAAATCCTTGTCCCAGCACTCGGAATCTCATCAAAGTATCGCAACCAGCTTCGACATATGCTTACTCTTTGTCGCATACGTCCAAAAGACGTATTTTCCAGCTTGAGGAAGATCTCAACACGCGTTCAAGGACCACTATACAAGATGGCTCCTCTAACAATCGAGTCGAAGGTCAGTGACTTCATCACGATACGTGGTCTTGAGATGTACCAAACGAGGCCACTAACATTGTAGTAGCAAGCGCTTGAACGATTACGAGCCTACCAAGCACCGCCAACAGTATGGTCGGACATGCCGCTGTCGCGCAGAGCTGCCGTCTTGATCCTGCTCTTTGCCGATAAGAGAGGTAACCTTCGAGTTGTGGTAACCATGAGAGCGTCATCGTTAAGCTCGTATTCCGGTCAGGCAGCTTTACCCGGTGGTAAGGCTGAGCAAGGCGAAACGGCTGTGCAGTGTGCCCGCAGGGAAGCATACGAGGAGATAGGATTACCCCTGCGTGACGACAAATTCCCGCCACCGTTCAAGATTGAGCATCTGTGTGAGATGCCCACCAATCTTGCCAAGACTGAACTTGTCGTGCGGCCATGCATCGCGTATCTTCATTCTTACGATGAGAAGACTGGCCAAGATGCTAACGTTAGCGAGCAATTACTTCCTCGGCTTGATGCGAGGGAGGTCGCAGCCGTCTTTTCAGCTCCGCTCAAGAATCTTCTCTACAGGACTGATCTCGCGGAGGAGCCAGATCTGCCTGGCAAGCCAAGCGACTGGTACCGGGGCTCCTGGACGGATTGGCATCAACATCGATGGCGCATGCACAATTTTTTCGTGCCAGTCACGAACCAAGTTGTTACAAAGCCAAAAAGAAATGAGACACAAAAAGCCGCGGCTGATCACCTGGAAGGTTTACAGCGATATAGAGTCTTTGGCATGACGGCTCGTATCTTGACTGATGCTGCTAGAGTTGCGTATGGTCAGGAACCAGAATTCGAGCATAATAGCCATTTTGGCGATGAGGATATGATCGGCCGGCTACGAAGGATCGGACGATTAGGCGAGGTAAGGAAGAAGGGTGAAGAATTGACAGGGGAGATGCTGAGGAAAGCTGCCAACTTGTGAGCTCAAAAGATCTGTGCGGCCTCTCACTCTTTGGCACTTGCCCTCACAGCGTTCTAACGTATGGGTTGCCGGACATCTCTTTGAAACACTGTTTCCGAAACCCGACACGAGCCAAATTGACATGTCGTCCGTGCGTGGTGAGTAAGATCTGTGTCGGTGCACAGACCAAGCAGGCCAGAGCAAGCATTTCGCTTCTTTATCCGCTACATATACTTCCGCAACGTGCAAGATCGCATGCGGTTGTTTTCTTTGTCTACAATGGCAGGCAGCTCGCGTCTAGCGTGCGATAACTCAGGATTTAGCACGCTTTGTTCAACGCAATGTCACACCTTCAAGCTACAGGCACCGTTCAGCAAGAAACCAAGTCAACGAAGGAGCGACAATATGACAACACTGTCGAGAGCTCACCACACCAGCGATGTCCGACCAAACAAGCTCTCCTGCACTTAAAGCAACGCGACAGAAGGCCCCCCGACCATCAGCAGCATTGCTAGCATTGCGCGAGAAGGGATTTGAATTGTCTGAAAGTCGAGTTGATTCGATCTCACCGCTTCATTCTTACAGCCCGCCGGACGCAAGTTTGCGAGTCTCACCGCTTTCGATAGTGTCGACACCCTCAGATCTCGACAGGTCTTTCCCACTTAGGTCAGGAGAGAGATGGGGAACAAGTCCATCTAACGCATCCAGTGCAGAAACAACAGTGACTGGCATTTTGAATTTGTACACGAATATGTCCGAATGGAGCCTAGAGACAGAGTACGAAGAAACAACATCGTCTCTGGATGATTCGGATGACAATAATAGACCCCCTCGAACTGTTCATCAGCCGAAGGCATATCGAGACACAATAGCGCCATTGCTTGAGCATCAATTCTCCAACTACTGTCTAACTGTTCCTCCGGCCTCACCTCCTAAACTTGTCGCTTCAATGCCGAAGCTGACGCATCTCGATGCTGGTGCCTCCATAACGTCCTTACGGCTTACATCAGAGGCGTCACTGAACCTGCAGCCGACCACCGACACGGGTGCGAGCCTGTCGCAATCATTGATACAAACTACTACCACTGATACAACACTCCTCCCACCTGTTGCAGATGCAGCGTTAACGCCCAGCTTCCAGCAATATTCGCAAAGTCTAGCGCAGCGAAAAGTAGTACTCGAAGTTGCCAGTCTACGAGATGCCGGGTCGTCGTATAATCAACCGCTTTCATTAGTCTCACCTGAGACCGACATGGATAACCGGCTGTCTCCGCAATCAGCGATGTCGGAGATATCAGTGAACTACGAAAGGCAAATGGCTTATGATACTCTGGCACCGCCTTTGACGAAGCAATCCCCGAACATGCGACCGGTATCATTGGTGCAGGATGATTTTTGGCCTGGGCCGGAGTCAGCCGTCTTCGCGCATGTAGCGGACAACAAAGTCGTTCCTCCATCTGATCCAGCTCAGGATCTACCGCCCAGTAGGCTCAACGAAGAAAAAGTAGCGGCGCAACAAGCGCAAATATGGGTCCAATACAATGCAGAGAAGAAACAGCAAGCCCAAAAAGCAGAGACAAAGCGACATCCTTCAGAAGCAAGATCCATCCTCCATGATCCGATTGAGGGACCTATGCGAACGTACCTTACGCCTGAGCCACAAGAGCGAAAGGACTGCGGTACACTGTCGGTGGAAAGACCATATTTCGGCGGATCGCTTGAGCGCCCAAGCTCGACGTTTTCTTCAGATTCTTCTGGCTCGCGTGGAATACACGAAACTTTCAGCCGACAGCTCAAGGCGGTCTGGCGAGACAAATTTCAGAGGAAAAGGGAGAAGGGCTCGAAGGTCGATGCAAATACGAAACGAGAGAAGACCGTATCTGGGGTAACACCTGACAAATCATCTGCGTTCAACGACGACATTGTGAGTTATAGGTATCCGTACAAACTGTCACATGAGTCGGCAGCAATGCAGCCGGCTGTGCCTTCTTATATAGAGTATCCAGCCGGTCTCAATAGCGGTGCACAGAGCAGTATGAATTCGGCTACCCAGTTGCTGGACGATGGTCGATCGTTATCATCCGTGCTAGTCACTCCAGAGCTTGAACAAAAAGGGACTCTGTTTTCGCATGAACGACAGCGACGTTCTCCTCAATCTGCAATACCACTGACTAGATATCAAAAGTATGCTACAGAACCCTGGTACGAGAGCAACAAGAAGAAGAGACGGGGAAAATATGAAGGAGCCATGAAAGCAGCTGAAGTGGCAGCTCAAACCGAAGAGCGAAGTTCACCTGATCCAGAACATGACAGTCATAGAGCTTCTTTTGCTAGCATAAAGGGTCACTTCTACAGCCAAAGTAGTTCTACATATGCTTCTCGTCCGTCTACGGAGGCGAGTGCTACTCCCGAAGCCAATGACAAGGCTGATTCAAGTATGTCATTTGGCAGGCACCATGGTTACAATGACTCTATATTTGAGGCTAGTGGCGGCAAGAAGATTGGTGGTTTCACAAACAGATTGCTGATGAGCTCGGAAGAGAGGCGAAAGCTCAAGGTGAAAGAGAGCATTATTGTTATGGGTAGTACGAAAATGAGTGGTTGTGGATTATCTGGTGGAAGCAGTGACGATGCAACACCGCTGGTGAGACTGTAGCCACTGTACATACAGCTCCCAAAGCAGAAATTTGCTCACCAGATATGAAGTTCCGTTGTGAAGTTATCTAGCCATCTACGATGGTCAGAATTGATATTCGTGTCAGTGCTGTGCTCCGTGGGACAACTACGGCTACGGGGTCGGCAGCTCGGGCGCAGCCGAGTGACCACAGCAACCAGGGTGACAGGTGCCACGATATTCGAGCAGCTGATTCACCCCGCAGTTGTAGTTTGGAGCTTGACCTAGGGTATGACCACCTGCAGTAGCTTGCATATCACGAGTCGATCATTGAGCAGCACACTTTGAGGACATCTGTAAATTACTTGAACGTAACATTCTCTCCATTCCTTCCTGACTTCCAGGATCTCTGTGACTTCCACATTGTCGTTCGTCTAGGTGCTGAGTAGCAATACGTCATCATGGGTGGACGCAGCACCCCAGTACCAACCTCGTATCCCAAGCTCGCCGTGCGGCCTGTAGGCAAGCAGATCCAGAACATATATACAGACCGGCTACGGCAGTTCACCGACCAAGGCCAATACTATAATCAGAGTCTTCTGAAGAAGCTCTACCACCATACCACTAACGACTCGAAATACATTAAAGTGAGCAGGCACTCCACGCCCAGCATCACTCTCTGCAGCATGACATGCTAACACAGCTCTAGCTCTCCGTATATTCTCCTCCACATTCGAGTCGGCCAACGTTCGACGATGCCACCTCGCATACTTTCAAGCCAGCTAAACTCGGTGATTCCTTCGGACCAGCATGGTCAACCCACTGGTTCAAAATCCAGCTCACCATCCCAAAGAACATGATCAAGGGTGAACACCTCGAGTTCCACTGGGATGCAAACAACGAAGGTCTGGTCTGGTCCGAAGACGGCAAACCTTTGCAGGGTCTTACTGGTGGCGGCGACAGAACTGAATGGATCCTACCGAAGTCATGGCGAGACGGGAAAGAACACACTTTTTTCATCGAAATGGCTTGCAACGGCATGTTTGGCAATGCACCAGGTGGTGACACCATACAGCCGCCAGATCCAAACAAATACTATGCTTTGACGCAGGCGGATATTGTGGATGTGAACCTGCAGGTCAGGCAGCTCTACGTGGACTTTTGGGAAATTGGAGACGCTGCAAGGGAGTTTCCTGATGACAGTTGGGAGAAGCACAAAGCTCTCCAGATCTGTAACCAGATTATGGATGTGTTTATTGCTGGAGATGGATCACAGGAGTCTATATTGAAGGGTCGCAAGCTCGCCCAGGACTACATTGGAAAGCACGTTGATTCGGCCGAGGTCTACGAAAGTGGTCAGCAACCAATTGTGTACGCTATTGGCCACTGCCACATCGATACTTGCTGGTTGTGGCCATGGGCGGAAACGAAGAGAAAGGTTGCTCGATCGTGGTCGAACCAATGCGACCTGATGGACCGTTACCCTGAGCATCACTTCGCATGCTCGCAGGCTCAGCAGTACAAGTGGTTGAAGATGTACTATCCTTTCGTCTTTGATCGGGTTAAGGAAAAGGTCAAGCAAGGAAAGTTTCATCCAATCGGCGGTAGCTGGGTCGAGCATGATACGAACATGCCGTCCGGGGAGAGTTTAGTGAGGCAGTTCATGTACGGCCAGCGGTTCTTCGAAAGCCATTTTGGTGAGCGGTGTCAGACATTCTGGCTGCCGGACACATTCGGCTATTCCAGTCAGCTTCCTCAGATCTGCCGTCTGGCTGGCATGTCGAGATTTTTGACTCAGAAGCTCAGCTGGAACAACATCAACAACTTCCCTCATACAACTTTTAACTGGGTGGCGTTGGATGGAAGCCAGGTCATTTGCCACATGCCGCCAAGTGAGACCTATACTGCTGATGCAAATTTTGGCGACGTCAAGCGGAGTGTGACGCAACACAAGAGCATGGATCAGGACAACACATCTTTACTTGTCTTTGGAAAAGGCGACGGTGGTGGTGGGCCAACTAGAGATATGCTCGAGAAGCTCCGAAGATGTCGCGGTATCAGTGACACCACTGGTCTCTTACCACGAGTGCACATGGGCAACTCCGTCGATGACTTCTTCGACAAGTTGGAGAAGAAAGCTGAAGCTGGCACAGAATTTGTGACATGGTACGGCGAGCTCTATTTCGAGCTTCACCGAGGCACATACACCACCCAAGCCAACAACAAAAAGTTCAACAGGAAACAGGAAATCATGATGCATGACATTGAATATCTCGCCACCCTTGCTAGTCTTTCGAGCAAGGGGTACAAGTATCCTAAGAAGGAGATTGACGAGCTATGGGAAAACATCCTGCTTTGCCAGTTCCACGATTGTTTGCCTGGCAGCTCAATTGAAATGTGCTACGATGATTCTGACAAGCTCTATGCTCATAACCATGTCCTCGGCACCAAGCTGAAGGATAAGGCCCTGGCCGCGCTCGGCATGAACAAATCAATCGCGTCGTCGTCAGCCGTTGAGACGGTGGCTGTTAACACGCTCCCATGGTCTAGGACTCAGGTCATCAAATTGCCGGAAGACGATTACACAATCGTCCACGCTGAGCCAGGCCCTAACCCTACAGACATCGTCGAGTTGCAGTCTTCTCAAAAGGCAACAATCTCTGAGATCAGCGACGGTGTTTTCGAATTGTCAAACAGCAGGTTTAGGGTGCGTGTTGAGGATGGTGTCATTATCTCTCTTATCGACAAGAAAATCAAACGCGAAGTTATCGTCAAAGGCGGCAAAGCCAACCAACTTGTCATCTTCGATGACAAACCACTATACTGGCAAGCCTGGGATGTGGAAGTCTACCACCTCAACTCTCGCAAGGAGCTTACATCAGGCAAATCTGAAATTGTTGAGAGGGGACCTTATCGTGTCAGTGTAGTCACTAAAACGAAAGTCAGTGAGCACAGCTGGGTGAAGACCACAATCAGCCTCGACGCGAGCACTGGTGATGAAGATTCTCCAAGCTACGTGCAAGTTGATGCAGAAGTCGAATGGCATGAGACAATGAAGTTCCTCAAGGTCGAGTTCCCAGTTGACTGTGTGAATACTGAGGCCTCTTACGAGACACAATATGGCATCGTCAAGCGACCTACGCACTACAACACTACCTGGGACATGGCAAAATTTGAGGTCTGCTGCCATAAGTTTGCCGACTTGTCGGAAGCGAACTATGGTGTGTCGATCTTGAACGATTCGAAGTACGGATTTGCGACATGCGGAAACCTGATGCGCTTGTCCTTGCTTCGCGCACCTAAGGCGCCAGATGCGCATGCTGATATGGGTCGGCATCACATTAAATGGGCAATCATGCCGCATATTGGGGCACTGGGTACGGACACTGTTCATGCAGCGCACAACTTCAACAATCCGCTCAGTCTCGTAACTATCTCGGATGACGACGAGCCGAACGACGATATCTTCACCTCTATTGTTGTTACTGGTGCATCATCTCTAGTTCTTGATTGTGTCAAGCGTGGAGAAGATGATGAGGATGTCAGTCGAGGAGATTTCTCTTCGAGGAAGGGCAAGAGTGTGATTTTGCGTATCTACGAGTCTATGGGCGGCAAGTCTCGTGGAACAATTCGCACGACACTGCCTGTGAAAAAGATCTTCAAGACGAATGTACTTGAGGATGATTTGGAAGAGTTGAAGTTGGCTGGTGGGAAGAAGAGTGAGGGTGGAGAAGTGGAAATTGAGTTGAGGGCATTTGAGGTTGCGACTTTCCGGTTGCAACTATAAAGAAAGACCAGTCATGGTGGTGTGGCTATTGACAGAGAAGTTAGGAGCGCCCTAATTGCGCACCATCGTTATCATGTACAAAGCAGAGTTGTAGCAAAATCGGTTTAATATCCGAGAATGTACCTGTTGCAAAGGACAAAACGCACCTTAGTTAGGTGCTTCAATGATAACTCCGATGTTCTGGCCACGTCAGTCCGTTTTGATAGTCGATCACATCTCAAAATCTCCGCCGTTCGTGTGCATCCCCATAGTCCATGGTACAAAATCGAAGACCTCACCATTCTGCACCCTGATTGCTTGTGGGGTTTGTTTGGGTAAAGCTGGAGCCTAAGCTCCAGTGGCTCCATTTTATTCTTCCAAACACTAACACATGATATTCCAACATCTTCACAGTGCTACACAAGGAAAAGCTTTTCCATGGCTAGACATGTATAGCTGTCAACAACATCTCCCAGTTGAACCTAGATAATCAGGACTGAGGTGTCTTGCTGTCCCAGCTACAGTCCTTTCTCTACCATCCTCTTCTCCACCTCTCCAACATCGACATAAATCTCGACCTTTTTCAACTTGACCCTTCCATCCTCTGTGCCTAACCACCCTGTCAGAAACCCCGGCACGGTGATCACGTCCCGTGTTGCATCATCCTCCTTGACCACATAGTGAATCGTCGCCGCCTGATACAGCTTGACCTCCGATTCCCGTTCCACCACATCGAAATACACAATCTCATGTACCATCGATTCAAGCCTAGCGAACTGTGCCTTGAACCCTGCCTTCACCGTGTCCCGGCCAGTGATGGTCGGATGGTTGGCGTACCGAAACTCAACGGCCTCGGCGAAGAAATTCGTCAAGAACGCTTCTGCATCGAGCGTTGCGCTCGTTGCGTGGAAATCGAGGAGCCAGGCTTCGATGTGTGGGCGGCTGAATAGATTCTGTTCCGCAGCTGCCATGATATATATGCTTCACAAGCTATTTGCACTGATTCCAGTTCGTAATCCAATGATATGCTGTCGGCAGTCGCCAAGCTGTTCTTTTGGACTTCTTGAAATCGTTTTTCCTTGCCTCACATCCATCTTGCTACCTTCCTCAGCGCATCTTATACGGTCTCCCACCCAGTCCTGCCCACCCTAAACCTCCCCTCCCTCAATCTTTCGAAGTCCCGAGTCTAGACTCGATTAGGCAGTGAAAGCGGGTATTCAATGTGGCCGTTTAGTCAGCTCGGTTGGCAAGCTTATTCAACCTGGAGATTCGGTCGAAAACATTTCCACCGGCGAAAGCAGGCTATCATGCTTAGCTGGCTGGAGACGTGGTTTTTCTTGTCCTTTTGTAGGCTCCGCGGCTCGAGTGGTGGGTCGTCCTCAAATGCGCAAGAAGCTGGTCGCGATGGCATATGTACATCGAATATTGGGCCCGTTCGGTTCACGCTCTGCTTGCATACCTGCTGCCATCTTGATTAGACTGCTTGTGTTGTATTGGAACGGGTATACGTAGGTAGGTGCTTTTGGTCGTAGAACCCACCGCATGCTGAAGAAGGTAAGGAAATTGTCCGGGTTGCTTTTGTTCGGTATGTCTCGATCACGGCATATTGTCGATATGAAGGTGTTCCAGCTTACTGAATCTCGGAGCTTGGTAAGGAACCAAGCATGTTGTTAAAGCATTAAATTTACCATTTGCGATCTAGGTCAGGATCTCGAGCGTACCATGATATGTAAAGGTCTGGCATGTTATGTGTATTGAGACATACCGTCTTGAGCCTCTCTCTTCTGGGAATGTATAAACAATGAAGTAATAACAGTCACTTTTTCAAAAAAATCACGCCAAACTCGACGAATTTGCAAACCTGCAATTCAGAGTGTCCGTTTGAAAAGCAAAAAGTCTAACCCTCTACTGCGCAGTTTCAGTTGCAGTTGTCTTTCCCCTTGCCGCCCGGCGTCCAAGCCAAATGGTGCTTCCAATCAACAAAATAGCACATACAGCCACGACAGCCGCTTGCGTTCCGAACACTGCAGCCACACCGTCTCTCGCGATCCAGCTCGGTTGGAAGTATCCGACAGCAAACCCACCACAGGTTCTCCACATGTTAATGATAGCGCTGACGATGGTAGAGTGGTTGGGGTATTTCTCAAGAGCGAAGGCTGTGATTGCACTATTCAAACATGAAATGTTAGCAAGGATCCCCAAGGTGGTTAACCAACACAGAAAAGAATGGACAAGGAAACTTACACAGTGCTTCCGACCATACCAATGTTAACCATCACCCATCCGAATGCAAGACCAACCCAGCTCTTGCCATAGTTCAGTGTGAAGCCATAGGTGAGAAGACCAATGAACATGAATCCAATAGGAACCCACACGCCGTGCAATCGGTATTCGCTGCGCCATTGAGCCTTGCGCTTTCCGCCTGAACCTTCGTAGATCCACTCATTGAAGAAATAGCCAAAGCAGAAACCGAGGAGCGCACCGATCACACCAGCGAAACGGATTGAGGCATCCTCAATGTTGCCGAAGAGGTATGGTGGTGCACGGACAAATGCATCAATGGTGGTTGTAATGCCGATAGGCCAGGTGAAGTTGACCATAGTGGCAATACCGACGAGGAGAATTGGAGGTGTGAAGATCAACTTGACAATACTGACCACAGATGAAGATAGAGTTTGTGCCTTTGGCAGGTCGGTATTGCCAATACCGAAGTAAGACTTGACCCTGTTCTTCTGTTGCATGCCTGTAGCCTTGTTGAAGAAGGTCTCGCGACCGAATGCAAGGATGAGCAGCGTAGACAAACCGTAGAATCCTGTGAGGACTTTGAAGCAGTCGCGCCACGAGCCTGTGCCTTCGAGAATGTATCCTGCCAAAGCCGGGAAAAGGAACGGACCAACAAGGAATGTGGTACCCCAGATATTGATATACCGCGGCCAGTCGCGTGGCGCATACATGTCGTGAATGATGGGCAGGCCGATGACTTGCGGTACAGTTCCAAAAAGCCCTTGAAGGGATCGGAGAGCGGTAAAGACAGACCACGATTGTGCGTAAACACAGCCTAGAACGCAAAAGAGAGTGATGACTTGCGGCCAAAGCCATACTGGCATGCTAGGGTGACCGTTAGAGATGCTAGACCAATCACACGTAAAAGAAGCACTTACCGACCGTAGGCATCAATCAAAGGTACAGCGAAAATACCGCCGAAGCCTTGCAGCAGGATGCCATAATTGAGGGATGTTGCGGAATGCTGAATCGATGTTTTCCACTCAATGGCTTGTGGTACTATCAATGTCGCACCCCAGGTCATGCCACTAGACTCATCAGTATGCTGGTGCATTTGGGCTGTCGACAACAATGAACGTACCCATCAGCAAGAATTGAGCTCGACATCAGAGCAAGGAACACCAGTCTTTTTGTCCATGGATTCCAGTTCTGTGGATTGTTCGTGTCGGCCGCGTCAGGACCCTCGAGAACAGTCGGCTCATTGCTGTCATTGCTCAAAGCAACAATCGTGCCTGTGGCGGCAGACTTCTCCATATCCATCTCGGACGACGATTTCGAATCCATGTTGCCTTATCGTCCCAAGCAGTGTCCTTCAAATTAAAAAATAGAAAAAAAGATAAAGAATGAAAAAATTGATCAGTGAATGGTGGTCACAGCAGGATAAATGACGGAAAGATAAAACAAAACCACGAGGGATTGACATCCACGTGGAACAGACAGCGAAGACCAGACCATTCTAGCCTTTCCAAATCGCATGTCTCCTTGTACTGAATGCAGCTCTCTGAGGGCTCGATACAGAACTGACAGGGAGCTGTACCCTGGGAACATGGTGGAGCTAGACAGCAGGTAAACGCTAGAGCGTTGAAGACTAGCGCGAAGGCGCTTCGACTAGTGGAGCTTCAGTGAACCGACTGCAGATCCGGCGCCTCGACGGGACGGAACATCTCCAAAGCCTTCAAGCATTTCCCAAAATGACATTGTGCTAGCTGATGTAAATCTCCGAATCTTTTAGGAGCCGATATACTCCATCAGCACAAGCATTCATGAAAGCAGCTAGACAAGGATACATATTTCCAAATGCTCCATTACCATGCTGGAGAGCAGACTTGGCCCAGGCACAAAACTCATGCATAATTAGCAACTCACATGGAGGAAATACCAGGAGCAGAACCCTGCACCACGATCGTCACACTAGTGGTCTTCACAGGAGACGATTCCAACCTTATTTCTGCGTGCGGCAGCCAATCCTCGCCGTGCCGTGCAGTTTACGAGGCTTGCATGTACGAGATATTTGCGTTTTTCTGCATGTGATAGTGCTCAAGAGCAATTGCTGTTCCAGTAATGTGTAGTCGGAGAACATTCATGCCATAGCTCGTCGAGAGTGAAACACTCGTCTGCAAAGTGAGACGGAATCAACTGTGATCACTTACAGTGTGGAAAGGCTGTTAACCTCTAGTATTCCTTCTACTCCATATCAACAGCGCCCCAGGCGCACGGTCAAAGCTTCGAATCGATGTTCATTAACAATGCTGACGCCACAGTTCGTATCATTTTACTACACGTGCTTCCGTAGCTTATCGTAGCTTCGCTTTTGACTCTTTGTCTCGTTAGTATCAGTCGGTTGGATCGGTTGTACAGCTCAAGCGTTCATGAGGTCTGCCAATCTCAGGGAGAATGGAGTCGAGACCTCAACATCCCTGCCACCCGGTTTTTGCCTGGTGCTTGTTGCAACTATCCTCTGCTTGGCTACTTAGTTTAACGGCTCTTGGCTACTCATACATTTGATCCTTTAGATACTATTCAGCTCTAGCTGGGGCTCAAAGTGGACAACATGTACGTGATACCCAGTCTCATGTCGCTTCGCTAGGAGTGGAAAAGTTGAATATGGACATCCTGATAGTACGCCATCGCTCGACGAACTGCAAACTCTTTCTCGCTCGAGGAACGATGGAATGTGCATCTCAAAACATACTGAAGCTGACGACACTCTTTGAAAGTCCAAAGCGTAGCGGAGCATTTATAACTGTTGCTTAATTGGGCTCTGCCCTGCACGTCCTGGTGCAGGCCAGTAATTCACGTTCGAAAAGCTCGCAACTGACCAGATTTGGCAAGCGATCATGTCTCCTGCAAGGTAGAAGTACTCTCGCGATGCGTAGCGTGGAGTTAGCGCTACTACGGTTCGCCGGGAAAAGAGAGGCAGGTGAATGCGCAGCGATGGTTTCAGGAAAGACTTACTGCTTGCCTCATACCACCAGACGGATCTTGGCTCACTAATAAAATTAGTGTCCTTTTAGCGCGTCTGCGCATGGAACGCCAGTTCCGTCTGATCGCGTTGTGCACGAAATGCGATTCCGTGCGTCCATTTTGACAAATATTCAACTCCTTAATATGGCGAAAAACTACAGATTCTAAGGTAAATATTAAGGTATTCAGTATTCTAACTAGAACGCGCTGGTATAGAATTTTCCGCTGATTCTGGATTTAGGAACGAAATCGCTGTTTCGTTCCGTTTATATAAACGCTCGTAGTGATTCGTTAAAAGTCGAAAAATCTAAAATAACGACCCTCTAAATAGCTCTTTTATTTAATAATAACCTCTAAACTCGTGGGCACGAATCGTACCCGGATATTAAGTCAACCTTTCCGAACGTTAGAGAGAGAAAAGAAACCGAACTCTTCTAATCAGAAAAGAAGTTCTAGTAGTAAACGGAAGAGTAACATTTCCGTATTTTATTTTCATCTTTTTCGTCAACGACCTTCGAGCCGTATTCGTTAAAAATACATCTTCTTTCCCTTCTCTTTTAAATTTTGTATACAGAGAAACAGATGGTATCTGATCTCGAGAAAAAGAATAGGAAAACGTACCTGTTTTGACTTACCTGTGAATACACTGTGTTTTAGAGGTGAAAAAGAAGAAAAAAAGGTCGAAAATGGACGCGCGGCGTGGAAAAAGGGCCGTTACGAGCTCAGACTCGCCCACGCGACGTCTTTGTTTTGGTGGCTTTGACACTAAGAAAATAGCGTATCGTTGGTCGAGTCTGAGCTAGCTGAGGCAAACTTGCTGCAGCTGTTAGCACTCTAGCGTGGACTATCACGCTTCACAAACCACCGCCGTCATTGAAGCTTCGAGCTAGAGGTCGTCGACGCCATGGCGTTGTGCCCGGGAATTCTGATGCACAATTTCCCCGAAGCTGTGAATTGCCGGGCCTATCAAAGCATATGTGCAAAGGGCGCCGCTGACATTCAGGGTGAATCAATGACAAAGCTAGACAAAGCCTCTGTTTGTCTAGTTGCCCTGCAGGCATGCAGAGCTGCAGAGGCATGTTTTGCCAGATCGCGAAGATACTTTTACACAAATCTAGGTACTCCGATCCAAGGAGGGAATAGTTAACATAGCTCACATTTGACAATGCGCGTCCATACCAGGTTTTTGATCGTCTAAGCTGCTTGTTCACTAGGCACAATGATGGGCAGAGTGTTCTTCGAATCATCTCGTACAACCGTCATGAGGTACCTTTTTTGTTTGGTGGCATTTCCGCAGTGTCTGGCTTCTAGTAAACGTATCAGAGATCGTCTCCAATGCACGGTTTCGCCACTGCACGTTACTGTCCATTGTAGACTCAAGCAAAATCGTGCTTTTGCAAATGTGGATCATATGGAGAGAAAGCTGTCGCCTATAAGGTTTTGGATTCTGTCCCCAGTTCAGAGCTTGTGCTCACCGCCGAAATGATCTGCAGATAAGGTACCCCAATGAACTTACCCTTAACTCCGAGCTTATTAAGTCTGAGCAATTACGAAGACCACCAATATGATTTGTAACTTATCCACTCTACTAATAGCCATCGATGATTGTAAAAGTCGTTTTAAATCTACAAAATGAACAAGTTCTTCGAGCACGGCACGCTGATCAAAGTTGTGAGATCTCTACGCACTTGACTGCAGCTTATTTAGGCCGACAGCACGAGGCAGCTCCGAGGCCTGAAAATCCACATACCGCACGATCAGCACGCCAAATGCACGGGGAAGCGGAATATGTATCCACTTCATTTGCTCCATATCTGGGTTCTTTCCATTATTAGCGTTGAGCTTAAAAGCGACGCAAGCTATCCCTCGATTATCATTGCTTCCAGAGTTGAGGCTTCAAGTCTATTACGCGCTTGTTGTGGACGTCGTGTCTAATTGGCCGACCTGGCGTTGCTGTAGGTTAGCGGTGAAACGATGAGGCTTCGAGGCTTTGTCTGGTGCATTTTTCACTCCCTTCCAGCGACCGAAACGGACGTGCTGGCTGCTTCAAACTTCGCTTGGTTGTCTCAGTGAAGCGGTGGCTATACATGATACTATTATCGCGAGTGACGGTGATTTCGACAGGGAGAAGGATCGTAACTCATGTCGGCGTTTTATCAGCTCGTATCCCCAGGCAAGCTTTGTTAGTCAAACTTTCTGCCGAACTCGTTCCTGCGGCTTGTCCCTTTAGACGGTCACACATACCGTGCTGTGGGGGATTCAATTGCCCTGCTGGGTACAAGTCGCTCGACTGCGAGTCACAACCTTCATACTCACGTCCTCCTGCTTGCACAACTCAGGACGGACCTGAATGGTTTGAAATAAGTAGAAGCTGTGAACCCTGCGAGCAAAAAGCACAAAAGCACTTCAGAAATACTCCAAACCACACATCATGGAGGTGCCAAGGCCTGATGGGCCTGACGTGAACAGAGGTAAACACTGTGACGGCTGGGTTACATACAAAGACTGACTCGGTGGTGTCAGGCACTGATGTGTTTATCGGCTGCTGGACATTGACGGCCTTTGTTTTCCTCGTCTTGGCTTTTCGAATTGGTGCCAAAGCGTGGGTAGCATGGGTGGTTCCAGCGGTCTCGAGACCCGGGCGTGTCTGGGGGCTGGAGGATTTTTTCTTTCTGCTTGGCTATGCCTTTGATTTAGGCCATATGACCATGATTTGGAAGAGGCAAGCTTGAAGACATCTGCTGGCCGTGCTTATGAAGCTGACGTGAAACAGTTACCAATGGGGTCTGGGGCGGCATTTCTTCTACCTCACACCGCTTGAGAAGAATCGGGCTATGAAGTGGGACTTCGTATCACAACCACTCGCGGTGTCGGCTGCAATGATATCGAGAACAGGAGTTATCATCTTCCTGTATTTCTGTTTCGGTCGAAATCGCCGCAGTCTCTCTATTGTCGTCCTCACGTGTCTTGTGGTGCAAATTGTGGCCAATCTAGTCACTATCCTCCAGGTAAGTCCGCTGCAACCTTTGGATCCTCAATCGCTTACAATGTTGATATCTTCAGATCTTTTTGCAGTGTGGTCCTCATCCGTACCGACTGGTGAACCGGGCGGCCTACTTTCATTACATGTGGGATCCACTCCCCGAAGACGGATCTGTGGTGTGCCAGCCACCCACCGTGCAAGCGACTGTCGGTTATGTTCAAGGTGGTGAGCTGAACTCTTCATAACCCATTGTGCCTGACGTAAAGGCTAACGAATGATCAGCTTTCAACACCATGATCGACTTGGCACTGGTATACTTGGCTGGTTTGGAGATCTGGCAATTCATGTTTCGAGCCTCGAGACGAGACCAGCAATATTCCTTCCTCACTCGTTTCAAAAAATTGGAATCCACGGTCAGAAATCAGCGCCTATGGCAAACTCTTCTGCTTTGCGGTCCGTTGCTGCTGTCAGCAGTCGCGTCGATAGTGAAAACCTATCTCCTGTCTGCCTTGGGTTCCAGGCTCGACTTCACCTGGAATATTGTGCCCTTTATACTCTGGGTAAAGATCGAAAACTATTGTATTCCGATCGCCGCAACAGCGCCAGTCTTCCGACTCTTCATTAGGAGTTTCATCGACCAGCGTGCGACCGATGGATCGTACGGGACAAGTGGCACCGATCGGAAGCATTCAAAGTTTACGGACAAGCTAGAGCTGAGTCAGCGATCTCGCAATCGTAATGGAACCCAAAATGGCGACAAGGATTTTGGAGCGCTGGATGAAGTCACTGATACAAATGGCTCTGTGCACGGCTCAGAGATCGATCTTGTTCCGCAAAATGGAGGATCTATGGTTATAGAAGTCAAGCGCGAATACCACGTACGTGTCGAGGAACAAAATGGCAAGGACTCATCCTTGGCTCAGCCACGATAGACACTTAGCTATGTATCAACATGTGCCAACATCATTGAGTGCGAGAGCATTCGGTTTCAGTGTGGGTATTGGGTGTTCTTCCCAGAGTATCTGTCCTGTGTTAATGGTAGTGTCCTGGCAATGAAAGGAGGTAGAAGGTCGTGCTTGGCATTACGCAAAACGCGACGCGTCTCACACGACACTTTTTATCGCGGAATCAACATCCGGTATACCTCGCAAGCCGTGGACCTCCCATCCAATGCCAGACAGGAAGATAACAGACTGGTAGATGAGGGTGAACATGGTTCTGAGGGCTACAAGTTCCAGGAGGTAGCCAGTGGAGAATATATGCTACAACACGAGGGATAGAGACATAGATCAGGCTAAAGTATAGACATTTATTGGTTGTACAATACTCTTCGTCTGACCGCATCCATTTGGATAATATGTCTGGGAATACTCCTCCAGTTGCAGTCCTAATCGTAACGCTTTGACAAAGGACATGTTCCAGTGTTACGCTACGACCTATTATGAAACAACTTGTATACATACCCCAGCTTTCAGTGACCTCGGCCTCGCTACCTTGCACGGCCACGACCTGCTGCATTTCCAGCTCGAATGTTCTTGTTTGGGAAGAAGCTGACCTCGAGCGTTCCTCTGGATTTCCATTGAGACTTCTGGTCAGCTGCCGCTCTCTCCTGCACACTCGGATCCTTCATCTTCCTTAGTGTTAAGGCTCTTTCTTGAGAAATACCCCAAACACTATATCCTTTTATCACACTGTCTTCAACGCACGTCCTCAGGAAGTTTGTAAATCGACTTGCTGGTGGTGGCGTTAAAGACATGGCCTTGATAAACTGTGGGAAGTTCTTGACCTGCTGGAGAGCCTTGATGTCATTCGCAAGACGAGCAGCCGCGCCGCGTGGTGGCGCGCCATGACTGTCGAAGAGCTCTTCCCGTAGTTGACCAAGTGTTCTAGTGCCGCGATTAATGGTTCGTCTGAAGAGATTGAGGAACATGAGAAGCCGATAGGATGTCTTGGACGCATCGAATGTTTTCTGGAGTCTGTACGTTGAGATCGCATCAGCTTCCATGTAAGCCAACTCGGGCATATTTGCACCGCGCTTGTCAAGTACCCATACGACATTGCGAGTGACTGTCTCACGTATAATAGCCATGAGAAGATCGATGGACATGTCAGCATCTGAGATGAGAACCATGATCAGGAGATAACCAAGGTTGGGAACGTGAGCTTTGGAAGTGTTGCCATTAAGGAAGGATTGGATGGTGCGGTTGACATTGCGTACAATGTTGTCATTCGAAGTGGCGAGACAGAGCAGGAGATGGTAGAGGTGATAATAGGATTCAATAGCCTTCTCAGAAGTATGGAGGAGGCTGGATACCTTGTGGTGTGCTACGCGAGACTCCAATGCTTGGGCATCAGTGCTGAGGCGAACGACGATGTCATTCATGAAGGCATAGATGACGTCTATTGGAGAACCAGAAACACCAATATTAAACCCAGCACTTTTACCAAGCTCTCGAAGCCGGTTGGGTAGGAGCCCTTTCATCGACTTATAGTGGCCACGAGATATTGATAGAGGTAGCCAGTGTTCGAAGGGAAGCCCTTGTACGGAAGTGCAGACCCCGAACTTCTCAAACGCTTGTAGGCTGAGAAGGTCGAAGTCGCTTTCGAAGGAACCCAAGCGACCCGTACGACTAATGTGTACGCCCACACCGAGCTTGGTTTCCGTGAAGCCCTGCTTTAGACAGAAGCAGGTGAGTTCACGATTTCGAATAATGTTGAAGTTGCTGAGAATCCCTTGTTCACCTCCAATCCGACTCCATGCCTGCGAAAATGGTGCTAGCTCTTCTGTTTCTAGGAATGTACAAACCAGGCTCAGCAGCTCGTCTGGAAGATCAGAAATGCTGGTTTTTGTCTCCGGATCCTCACTGAGAGCCAAGTTGGAGACGTCCTCAACCATCGTTGTGTCGGCTGCAGCATGATTCGTAGGAGGAGTAGAGTTCTGAGTCGTTCTTGCGGCCTTCACTTTTACTGAAGGACCACGCAGCGTGTGGTATTCATGATTTTCAGACAAGTCAATATCGTTGGGCAAGTAATCGGCGAGAGAAACACTCATCATTGATCTAGGGACCGGAACACTCGCGGTTCCAGAGTGTGAACTGCTATCAAACATGCATTGGCTACACGTGACAGGTCTGGCTGGATGAAGGAGATACCGATAAGAGTCGTCTTGCTCTCGGTAATTTGTCAGATCAACCTTGCCGCCATATTCTTGTTCTATGCTGTCACTGCTGAAGAAGCTCAGAATTTGAATGCAGATACCGCGGAGCGTGTAGGCAGGAGTGTAACCTTCAGTTGTGTTGAGAATCGACGCGCAGATGTAGCTGCCGTAAACATTAGGATGCGCCACCTTGGATTGGATTGTGATTCGCGGTGGTCGAAGAGGGTAGTTGTCGGGGAACATGATCGTCAAGTGTAGGGGTTGACCACCATTCGGAGTCAAAATGAGGCAAGCTTCCGAAATGTCTTGTTCACGGGTATGCACCTTGATGTTGGGGTATGGTTTCTCTTGGAGTTCCGCGATGTCGAGCAACAGCCGTTGGTGAAGCGCCATGTTGATGGAGGGTCGGTGGAAAGAATGTGACAGCTATTCTGTTCTGAGAATGCTCAAAGTAAAGAACGTGGAGGGATGTGTGTAGAGAATGGAAGGTGGCCAAGAAAGAACCCAAATCAATGAGACCTTCTGTAAAACACTGGCAAGCGGATCTTGAACCGATGCTTGAAAGAACAAAGCCTGACCTAACATGAGCTTGAATATATACCATCTGAATGTGGGCCCCGACGTTGCTGCCTAGCGCATGACTCACCTGGCTCAGCCCTACTCTACAGAGACAGTCAGTGACAGGACTTTCAGCTGAAAGGCTCGTTACTCACCATTAGACTCAAAACGATGCATGTGACTGTGTTTGCCTTGCATTAGCCCAATCTCACCGCACTTCGAAGCTTGGCCACCGAAGCATATTCTTAAGCCTGACAGCGACAATTACGGGAAGCTCGCAAACGGACGCACTTACTTCCGTTACTTACACAACAGTGTTTATCAGCTTTTGCTGCCTTCTCCCACTAGTCGCCCTTCATGTACCAGCGAATCTACGTATGAACGTACTCCTTCCGGGTACACGAAGCATTCGACCATCTCTCTATCGAGCAATGCCATGGCTAGTTGCACGAGCCACCACGCTTCTTCGACCACCCATCTCCAGTCATTGCAGCCTGAGCCTCGCCAGACAAAAGGGTGTTAAAGAACATCAGAGACTGCCAAGCTCGACAGGGTTGAGGGCGCAGCACACCACTGAGCTTCAATCAATGCTGCCCACTCCACGCCAGTTCAGATTCCGCCTAGCCAATGAAGCTAATCCCCAAGTATCTCTAGCACCAAGGCAGGAGCGAACCATTCGGCAAGGACTGCACTTTCACGTAACCATGCATGTGCGATCCCCGTTGTTTACGATGTATGATGTTTGTTGATGATGCTGAGAAAGTTACAAGGATATTGGCATTTTAGAAGTCCTTGCTCGACATCTCAGAAATACCCATTGTCGAAGTGAAACATGTTTTGAAGACGGTCGTCCTTGCATGACCGGCCACAATCAGTGTATGCGCCACAGTTTCCCACTTGTGCCCAATTTGCCTTTAATAAAACGATCGGCAGGGAGCCAGTTCCTCACGACGAAAATAGTTCCCCCAGCGATATTGCGACAGCGACAGCAACCGCCAGTATCTCGAGTCATCTCTGCGCATTTATCCATACGTCTACATACTCACATATATCCGTTCGAATCGTGCATGACCACAATATTCGTCTCTTAGCACAGGCAACGCCGCAAATTCACCGCTTCCGGCCACGAGCAACGATCGCACCTACTTGCCCCTTCACAACGGTGATCACCTCTGCGAACAACGGGCACTGTAACCAACCGCCATGATGGCGGCTCAGACCCATAATGGCATGGTAAAAGTCGGTGACACCGTCAACGTACCTGGCGAAATGCATGGGGTTGTCAGGTTCGTTGGCTCAGTCAATGGGAAGAAAGGAACGTTCGCCGGAGTTGAGCTGGCATCAGAATATGCGGCTAGAGGCAAGAACTCTGGTGATGTCCAGGGAAAACATTATTTCCACACCGCCATCGGAGGAAGTGGCATCTTCCTGCCGGTGGAAAAGGCCGAGAAGAGAATGTCAGCCAGCAGCACCACAAGTAGTGCAAAGCGAACGACGAGTGTGACTGGTAGTCCCACCACCCCAGCCGTTGGCAGAAAGACACCGAGACCGGTGGGCATACAGAAACCAAGTTTCAGCCAGAGTCTAGGTCCTGCCACTCTTCAAGCACGTGTATCAAGTCCAACCGCACTGAGGCCGCCGGTGAGGCGGGAGTCTCTGGCACGACCGCAGAGTCCTCTACGCCCCCAACCATTGAGCCCTTTGCGAAAAGCCCAGAATGTATCCGCAGTTCAGACACCAGCAGCAGGGAAACTGCAGACCCCTAAAACAAGGCCAAGTGTAGGACTGGCAAAGAGCACGATGGGCACCGCAGGTACATCTGGCATCAAAGCATCGGCTCTACGAGCACCCAGCTACGCTAATGGCGGCCCCAACAAATTCAGTCAAAATCTGCGTCAAAGCACCTCGAGAACTCCTAGCAGGATGCGAACCCAGGGTGCTCCTCCCGTAGTTGCTGCAACGCCACTCGGGCCAGAAGATCGATTTGACGAAGACGATACCATCCTCGAAGCCAATGAAACTGATGGCACTCCCACTCCCGCGGCGAGGAACGGCGATCGAGCAGCTCAAGGAGACATCGACCGGCTAGAGCAAGAAGCACAGAAGCTGCGACAACAGCTCGAAGAGCGTGACAGGCAATTGACCGGCCAAGCTACATCAATCGCCGATATGGAGCGCATGGTGGCTGACCTCCAGAACATGTTACCCGCAACACTTGACGACAACCGACCTATGCCCGAAGATGAGGCAGAACTACCAAGGGACGTGCAGGCTCTGCGCGCAGCGTTGAGAGAAAAGAATGAGCGTATCAAAGCACTTTCGGCCGAATTTGACGCCAACAGAGCTGATTTTAGAAGCACGATTGACACCCTCGAAATGGCCAGCACAGAAACAGAACGAGTTTACGAACAACGAGTTGAGGACTTGCTGGAGCAAATTCGCCACTTGCAAGAACGAAATGAAGACGTTGATAGCGTCGCTCAGCAGTTCAAACAACTTGAAGAACTCGTCCAGGAGCTCGAAGAAGGCTTGGAGGAGTCAAGAAGAGCTGAAGCCGAAGCACGCTCGGAAGTGGAATTTTTGCGAGGTGAAGTCGAAAGAGGCAAGAGCGAGCTACGAAGAGAACGGGAGAGGCATGCTACGAAAGAGGCACTCGAGGGTGGCTCCTTTTCCCGTGAAGAGCTTGAAGAGCTACAATTGTCTCTAAGTCAAAAAGATGACGAGATTCGGGGCTTGAAAGCTATTATCCAGGGTTTGCAAAATACCGCCCACCAGGACACGCCGTCTCGTGATGCACCTAGCACACCAAAGACTAACGGTATCGCCAATCGTCACTCAAAGACAAAATCGATCAATCCTGTGCTGTCACCAGGAGGTCGAAACTCTGCTGATACCAACCTTCAACGACAAATCCATGATCTGGAGAGCCTTTTGCAGCAGAAGAGTTCACGAGAAGAAGAGCTGCAGGAAGAGGTTCGTGAGCTTCGCAAGTCTGTCAACCTTGGTGGCAATAAATGGTCGTTACCTACAACTGGATTTGGAGGTACGGCGGTTGCATTAGGACTTGGACACCGTAGAACCGAGAGTTCAGCAGACAAACACAATAGTGCTGGCAGTCAGAAGACCATTGTGGGTCAAATACCATATTCTCCAGGTGCCAACAGTCATCGAAGAAAAGACTCGACGGTACCAGGACCAGCAGAACATCGTGACGATAACGAGCAAACAGGCCGTGGCTCACCCCTCAAAGATGCTCTAGGCATTGATACCGAGGGATCAGAGGAGGCCAATGAAGAGCGACGGCGTAGAAGTGCCGAAGCATATCGAAAACCGCCACAAGCACCAGCTTCAGTGTCTGAGGCATCGACAGCTGCCCAATGGTGTGAAATTTGCGAAGAATCAGGCCACGACATCCTGAACTGCGCCAACATGATGGGTAGCTCAACGCATCGACAGCCGAGCCCTGCACCAGAGCTCAGAAGCGGCAGAGATGTGGTGCGCGAAGGTCTCAGACGATCTAATGGCTCCGGCCATCTGTCTGCTGGCGACCGTCCTGCACCTCTACGAAAGTCGACATCCAACGAACCTCCGCATCCTCCACCCTCGGGTCCTCTTCCACCTCCACCGCCTCAACGCACCTCATCTCTCGGCCTCGGCGCCAACAGCAATGGTGGGGGCAGCAATAGATCGTCGGCTACACCGGCCTCGTCCGCCCTCACGGCCTCCTCGACAACAGCGACACCAACAAAATCAACAGTAGTCGAAGGCACGGGCAGTCAGGCTGGCATGATCGCAGGCAAGACCAGCGGCGTGATCGACCCAGACCGCTGGTGTGCCCTTTGCGAACGCGACGGTCATGAAAGTGTTGATTGCCCTATGGAAGATGCTTTCTAGGGGAACAAGCAGAACAAGCTAGCAAATTTTGATGTCACTCCGCAACGAGGACGGAACACAATGGCGAAATGGACAACCGGGTCGATCAAGAGTATGCAAGCCTCGATCGTGTACACTGTTAGCGATGGTGGGCGACGAAGCCAAAGCGCAGACGAGACAATGCGAGATACAAGTCAAGTAAGTGGCAAGAGAAAAGGCTGGAAGTAGGGTTCTAGTTCACGCTCGCCAAAGAGGATGATCGACAAGGTGAAGACGATGAGTTGGGGAAATGCCAGTGGAAGTTTGAGATTGCGAGGCTAAGTGTTAGATCGTCCAAGCGACCGATCAGGTATGGTATGAACTGTATCATGAAACATACACTTCTACACATGTTGGGAAAACAGCGACTTGACATTTTGATCAGGCCGACTGAGCTTGCAGGCAGGCATATTGCTGGAGGATGTGTTATGATTCCATCAAACAGTTTACTTGAGCGGTCGGTATGCTCGCTACGATTATTCGTAATTTTAATCTTATTCTCCGTGAATCAAGTTGTTGTGAGCGAGTTCATTCCCTTTATCTTCCAGCTCATATCTGCTTCAGAACCTCATATTCTTGCCTCAATCTTAACCCCGACTGAAAAGCTCGGTCTTCCGCCTGCGTGTCAGACACCATGAATCCACCTGCTGCAGCCCACGACGCAATTGCTCCAGCACCAAAAGTGAGCAGACCCGAGACTGCCATTCCCGCCATGCACCAAAGATGACGCTTGACGCGCAGAGAGTATGCAGCTTCGCGAAGCTTGAATAAAAGCTTACACGACAACGGTACTGCATCTTCAAGCGACTTCTCGTTGATTATCAGCAGCGCGAAGTAAACAGCGAAGTGTTGACTGTTCCAGAATACGTCGTAGCTGGTTCCCCATTTCTCATTCAGCTGATCAACTATGTCTCAGGTCAGCTTCTCTATCTACGTCTTGAAGGATCATGGAAAAGCTTACCGCTTTCTTTGATAGCAGCAAGACTAAGGTTGGTGGTGCCAATGCGCTGCTCAATTTCGAAGTCGGACTGGTTGGGCCGTTCGGAATCCTTTGACATGCAATCAAGCCTTGCGACGGAGTCTTTCGATAAGCGGCGGGGGTTCTCAGCTATTGTGACTAGCCAGGTACAGCCCAATTGGACATTGTCAACCAAGGAGCCCGCCAGCGGGGCTCTACTAACGACTGCTCCCCAGCGGCCGTCTTTCGAAATGACCTTATGAACACGGAATATTGGGGAGTTGGTGCTATAAAAGTCAGCAAATGACTACCGAGCGTGGTGCTAGGTAGGCACAAAGGCTACGGTGGTAATGAAGTTACTTTGAGCAGAGAACCTACAGCTGGAATCACATTTGATAGGTAGCCTAATACTACCATCTTTGACCATACAGCGTAGACTGGTGTTTGACCGAGACATCTTTCCCATGTGTATGGATTGGCGGATTTCGGCAGTGAGCTCGACATTTTGGAACACAAAGCTGGATTTTGGGTATCTTATAATACTCAAGTTCACGATGGACCAGCAGTGAGCCAAATGCTGAGGAGAATCCTGGGCCAACGATGTCGACACCGCTACGTCCTGCCAGGAATCGATCTTTTAAATGTCTGCAGAGGCAAGAACAGGAACCCAGAGAAAGATGGAAGAACCACAGTTCGTCTGTAAGAGGCCGGTTAGTATGGCAGTTTGCAGAGTCATCTGATCAAGCTGGAGATAATCGCAAAGGAAGCAAGGCGTACATTATGCATGGTGGCGGGCATGGACAATGGTGGATCTCCGCCATGGGCAAATCAGAGGTGGGAAAAGATGCAAGCATCTGGGATATTGGGCAG
>JAPDRQ010000212.1:0-52379 GCA_030247915.1 Neophaeococcomyces mojaviensis | reverse complement strand
TGTTGATTTCAGGGGATGTCAGTGCACTGCCGTCGATTTTCACTTTGTTTTCGCCACTGTCGTCCCCGTCTGTCCGGAATCCGCGACTTAGGCAATGCGGCTGGTACTTGACGTCGTACCACAGCACCTCCAGCCCTGCGAAGTGGCCGGTGTCGACGCACTGTCCGTGGCGGCCGACTGTAATTGGGCCGTCGGCTGCGCCGTCGCCGCCGAAACCGTCGGTGGGGTTAAATACCGCGCTTCTACTTAGGTCGCCATTGACTCTAACGTCGTCGGCGTCGGCGCTCCAATCCCAATACGGAATTCCGCCGTCGTACCCGCAACTTTCCCGCAGTCTTTGCTCGTATAGATGCAAGAAATATCTGTGCCAAGGTAGGAATGACGCGGAGTTATGTGTTCTGTACCCGATGTGTGCGTGTACGTAGGGGTAGTCACTGTAGGATGAAGCATTTGTTGGCATCCGTGGGAGTAGTGGTGGTAGGCGGCGGAGACATTTGAGAGCGCTGATATAGGAGTGCTTTTGCATGGGGCCAAGGGATGTCCAGGAGCGGCGGAGGATGGGGTGTCGAGGTTGTGGGATAGATGGCGAGATCGCCGACGTCGGTGAGTGGTGAGAAGGTATGGAGGTTGTTGTGAGGGAGGTATTTGATATGTTATCTCCGCTGGCTGGTTCCGCGGGACTAGGCTCGATGTCGTCACGTCCGGAGCTGCTAGATATGATGCCTAGGCCGGCGATGAGAAAGAGGAGCAGGATTGTGATTGCTATTAAGGAGGCGCGACGGCCTACACAGCTGTCATGATGGTCATGTCTGCTCAGATCTGATGTCTCGGGCTGTGACTGCTTCGGTCTTTGCGCCTTTTCCTCATCGTCAGCGTAGGGCTGCTCCCGATCCTTGTTGTCTTCGCCATCTACGCTGCCGCTGGATGAAGGGAGAAGTTCATGTGCCTCTTCGTCCCGACCATGTAGCTTCTCGTCGTGGTTACCGTGAGAATTGGTCTGTCGACTGAAGAGTTTCTGCCAAATGGCAGATCTCCAGGAAGTGGTTTTCATATTTCGTTTGCGGCCACTCCGCTGGCAGCAAACGGGATGTTGGCTAGGGCAGCAGTACCATTCAATCAGTCTGTCATATTGATGCTCTGTCAACGTATTCATGCATCTTACAAAACGGTTGCAAGATCCCGAGTTCGCTTCGAGTCAACAGCTCGAGCAAGGACCCCCGCCGCCTTAGCTTCACATCTTGCATGAAAGTAAGTAGTGGAACAAAGAAGCTTTGACGGCGTGAGCTTGAAGAAGCATGTGTATGCATGTGCGCATAAGCTCTGCCACAACGTGTCACTGTTTGGTGTTGATATGCAGAATCAAGAAAACCATCTTCGACAGCTTCAGCCAATGAGAAGCTTACATTTCAACATGAGCTGCTGAGCTGCGAGAGCTTTGAGGGCTTAGATTTGCGCTGATGATGTATACATTGAAACGCTGCAGTGAGAACGCTGCAGGCTGACTGAAATCCGCTGTGGAATACAATACAGAGTCCTTGTTTTCTTTGATCATTTGGATTACGATTAGCGAGCAGATGTACTGTCTAACCTATTCTTATCTCGTCCTCTGAATCAAGTCGTCAAACGCAAAAGAGATCTTAGGCAGATCATGAGGTGGTGGTAGGAGCTGGCACACCAGGACCACTGGCGCTGCTCTGCTGTGGCTGGCCGCTCGTGCCGTTCGTTCGAGTTCCGTTAGGCCCTTGGTTGTACCCAAACGACTGCAAATCGGTAACAATGTACTGTCCGGTTAGAGTATTGTTCGTCATGTTCATCATCCTCGTCGTGCCATTCTTAAGTGCACCTGAAGCAACAATGCCTCCTGCAACCGGTCTTTGCAATGCATTCGCACCAGCCATGACGGTGAAGTTGGCAAGAGATACTTCATACGGCAGTCTCTGAACGATAGACGGGATACCATAAAATCGGGCATTGACCTGAGTCTTTGAGATGGTCAACTCATAGTAGCCTCGGTAGTAGACGTCCTGCCATTGTAGCTCCTTGTTGGCGTGGACGAGCCAGTTAGAGGCGTTGTTCGCGGAAACCTGGGTGATGTTCTGGCCGTACGGGCAAGGGGAAGATACAGCCGAACCAGCGAACTCGACACCGACAGAGCCTGCGCCGGTATTCTCGTCGTACGGATGTTCGTCGAGCCAGATTAGGTCGGAAACCCAGGACATGTGGCTGTCACCGGACATGACGATGTTATTGGTGATGTTGTTTTGATAGAGGTGTTGGAAGGTTCGATTTCGGTTGGCTTGATAGCCATCCCATGCGTCGTAGTCGAGAGGGTCTGAAACAGGTCAGTCTGCGGTTACTCAAGTTGTAGATATTGCTTACCCTGGTTACCATAAACAATGGACTCGTTCTGTCGAGAGAAGACAGTTTGGGAGCCGATTAGTCGCCACGTTGCACCTCTCTCCTGAGATGCACTGAGCTGATTGTAGAACCAATTCTCTTGTCTGCTACCCATCATTGATCGACCAGCATCGTTTGATATCTGGTGAATATAGTCGGTGTTCCAGTACAAGTCAGTGATCGATCGATCGTACTGACGGGTATCAAGCATGATCAGATCAAAGAGAGTGCCAATGGAGAAGCTTCTCCAGATTCGGAGGTTGTCGTCCATCTCGACTTGTCGGATTGGCATCCACTCGAAGTACTAATCTTGTCAGCATGGCATTTTGGCTGAGAATTTGCGACTTACGGCTCGGACCGCATTCATCTTTCGCTGATCGAAGGAAACATATTCACCGCCGTATTCAATGTCGTACTGAATGAAGGAGTCTTCGGTATTGTTCTGGTCAGCCATTCCGTCACGATACGTGTTGTCTCCGACTTCGTGATCGTCCCAAACTGGGATCCAGGCGAAGCTCTGGAAAGAGAGAATGGAATCAAGATCTGCGCGGTATGTGGCATGTCGTTTGCGGTAATCATACAGTGTACGGATCTCAGCGTTTGGTTGGGGAATCCGTCCAAGAGACCAACCCCAGCCGTAAGCACCTTCAGCATACCTAGTGAATGTCAGCAGCACCCTCGTCAATGTTGGTATCAGCCTAACTCGTAGATGAAGTCGCCCAAGTGCAGAACGTAATCAACCGAATTCTTTCGCGCTGCGTTGCCGAATGCGTTGAAGAAGCCAAAGTTGTAATTAGAGCAAGAGTAAATTGCCAGACTGACAGCTGCAGTGTCGTCATTTGGTCCTGGAGCAGTCTTCGTTCGGCCAACTGGGCTGTAGTTAGTCGAGTTGCAGACACCGAATCGATAGTAGTATTGAGTGAACGGCTGGAGTTTGGTTGCCTCAACCTGCTCATTATTAGCATTCGGCTTGAGCTACGACCTTCTCAACTGACCTTGATTGTGTAGTCAATGTCGGAGCTGGTATAAGCCGTGCCCTGGGATACTGGAGTAGTCATGTTTGGCGAAGTTGAAACTTGCCAGTTGACACAGACTGGTGCAGCCGACACCGAGACATATTCGTTGTGCTCGTGACTGTACAAAGGAACAGTTCCGGTAACAGTAACTAGTTTAAAGTCAGGTTTCCCATTCAGGTCAAGTTCTTGGGAGCTTACTGTTGCTCTTGTCATCGTCATACACTGGGGAGCATCTCGTCCACTGCTTTCGTCAGCACCTTGGCCTTGCACCATCGCAGTGTCCACCTTACCAGAATGACGGAATCTTCGTATGGGTCACCAGAAGCAACACCGTGGGTGAAGTTCAACTGGCTGGCATTGAAAGGTGTAGCATAGTTAGTCCGCCTAACCACCTTGTGAATAGCAATACCCATGAAAGGGTGATGCTCAGAGGGTGAACGGTAATTTAAGTTGTTCGTCCATTTTGCTGACGCCGCAGCAGCGAAGGAAAGAACAGCAGCAGCTTGAAGCTTCATATTGGCAACGAGCTCTCACAAAAGGTACGAGAAGCTTGAAACAGCTCGAAACAGCTCTTTCGAGCTGCGCCGGAAGCTTCAACCTTTGTACCAGACATGAGCTGCAACATTTTTTTTTTAGACTGCATAGTGGTACCTCGTTTGGATCAACTTGCAGAAAGCTTATAGAGCTCTAAAGCATGGTTGATGGACTGCCGGACACCATCTCAGATTGGCGTGAAATGTACCTGATCAGGGCTGCTGTAAGATGAATTTCTGGCCATAGACGAGCCAACGTGTTTCGAGGTTCACTGTTGAACTCACCGGACTTGTGGGTACTGAATGACGAGGACTCGAGATGAGGGGTTAGAAGGATTGCAAAATCTCAAGGCCGTTCAACTCCGTGCAAAGTGCAAAAGTGTATTGGATTTGTTCTTGCTCCAGAGCTGACACTTCCCTGAATGGCTATTGGCTTCTCAGCAAACGTACAGCTTGGCCGTCCAGAAAGAAGCTTGAAAACATGCTTTAGCTGCAGCAAGCAAGCATGCCCAGCTGCAGACAGAATGCGGAGCTTTCAGAGCTTCCTTTTTGGGTGTGACGACAGAGACCTTGTGTTCGCGTGGCCAATTAACAAAACACATGTTCCGTCCCATGTCGAAGACGCTGCGTTCACGGCGAGTGCCCGAGAACCAACCTTGGTAAAAAGACACTCAAATTTATTCCCGCATGTGTAGGTCAATTCGTTGTTGGTAAGGCCCAGAGATTGAAGGAAGACTCAGAACCACGAAGCCGCTTGATGGAAAGTTAGACCTCAGCAATTTCGCGTTACTTTCGTGTCGTAATATCCCATCCTTATCGATATAGGATCTGGTATCGTTCTTCGCACTTCTTATTGAAGAGGAAGATGGAATTAGAATTCGGCTCAGAGGCCGCTGTACTTCCATCAAAATGCAAACAGTGCTTACGAAGAGAATACTAATTCCGAGCTTTAGGATGAGACTCGATGTCCGTCTGCCAGGAACGAACGTTTTCAGTATGCGATCATTGCCCTCTGTCGAGCACAACATCACATACATATATCTGTGATATCATTCATTTTAACCAACAAGTTTGTACAATTAACTTGATATCAACATTATATACGAAATTTCACTGTCAATTTGAGTAACAGGATTTGAGCACAGACTGGCTTGCACTCAACAAGGCCGAGTTATGTTGACTCTCTCTCATCTGAAAACAATCTCATCAAGCACTGACAGTTGCGGTCTGAAATCCCTTCCAGCCTGCCAACGCGGCACGAATCTCGTTATTATATGCTGGCAGACCACCGGCATAGTTAACCTGCTCTCTCGCCTTACCTGGAATGCTTCCACCCATATACGTGCTCCTTGTTGTCGGCAGCAGAGTTGCATCACTCAAGGCGTTGATCCGTTTCTTCCATTCCTTCGTCGCTTCTTCAGTTGGATTGATGTACTTGAGACCTTGTCTGTTAATTTGATTAATGGCGTCGCGGATCCAACGGCCTTGAACCTCGACGCTGCTGGGGCCGTTAGAAAGAAGAGTTGGGCCGTGCGGACCATACAAATCTTGTGATACAGTTAGTAGGATCATAGAAACGTGGAGAAGATAGCTTACGGAACATGTTTGGGTAACCGCTGATTGTCGTGCCAAGATAAGTGTTGGCTGCTGCTTTCCACTCGCTATGTGGCGTTAGCTTACCACCTATGAAGCAATTCAAGATAGCTTGACTTCATCTTTATTCGTGTCACTTACTCTTGCAATGTGGTTCCATTGATACTTTTGAGGCCCATGCTGGTCATACCACCTGTGGTGATATCAAACCCAGTGGCCAACGCCACAATGTCACATTCAAACTCTCGTCCATCCTTCATCTTGATGCCTTTTTCAGTAAACTCTTGGATCTCTGTTCCATTCTTTTCTGAGATGTCAACAACCTCAACATTATCCCGATCAAGCACCTCATAATAGGTCTGTTCAAGGCAAGGTCTTTTAACGCCGAACGGATGAGGGGGCTCCAGAGGACATAAAAGATCTCGCTTCTGCGGATTGTGGATCCGTGCCCTTTGTTTCTTGGCCCAGAAGTCGTACACGAGTCTGTTTGCCTTCGCGTCGAAGAGGTAGTCCTTGTACCCACCGAGCCACAAAGCGAATCCCGCCCGCCTCCACAGTTCCTCATAAAGTGCCTGCTGTTCTTCAGGGGTGTCTTCGAAGGTGTTACGCTCGCAGAAGTCGTAGTCAAATCCGGCAAAACAATGTTCTCGCAGCTTGTGGACTTGCTTGTAGTAGGGCTTGAGACGGTCTTGCTCTTCCTTAGTAAGGTCTTTCTTTCCCATTGGAATGGCTAGGTTAGGCGTTCGTTGGAAGACGGTTAGTTTCTCAACAACTGGACCCATTTCTTGGATCATTTGTACCCCTAAATGCTCGGTTAAATTTTGTATGCCAAGTTATGTTATTCTGGGCATCTGTGGTGCAGCAACCAACAAAGAAATAAGGCAAGTGATTCTCGAGGCAAATACTCAAACCAACAATGCTTGGACAGAAATGAACGTGCACATCGTGATTGCAAGTGCAAATACTCACCTGAAGCCCCTGTCCCAATAATAGCCACCTTCTTGCCCCGGTAGTCCACACCTTCGTTCGGCCAGAATGAGCTATGGTGGAGGACGCCCTCGAACTTGTCAAGATTCGGAAAGTCTGGAATATATCTCTTGGCAGCAAATCCAGCCGCAACAATCATAAATCTCGCCTTGGCATGGCGTCCATCAGCGGTGGTAACGTTCCATTTCCCTCCATCAGTGTCAAATTGTGCATCCGTAACCACGGTCGAAAAAGCACAATCTTTGGACAAATCCAATACCTTGTCTGCATGATCGAAGTATCTTTGCAGCTCATGGTAATCCGGATAATTAGTGGTCCAGTGCCAGCTCTCGTAGACTTCAGGAATAGACAGCTCGTAGATGGGCACTTCACTATCGACCCTCGCACCTCTAACTGAGGTTAGCCTTGATTAAAAGATGTTTAAGAGAGCACTGTACGGATAGACATTCCAGCGCCACGTGCCTCCAAAGCTAGTGCCAGCATCATAGACAACGGTCTTGTAGCCAGCTTTCCTCATCTCGTAGAGGAGATATGTTCCTCCGAAGCCAGCTCCTACGATCAAGACGTCGATGTCCAGATTGTCAGCGTAGGGTCCATCTGTGCGTAGTCGGCGACCGTATTGCCATAGGTCCCGCTTGAGGATTCTTTCTGGTTCTGCGCTGCCCATTTTGCTAGCTGTTAATCGTCTGACTGTAAAGTGGTTGTCGGCTGTATCTTTAGCTTAGTGAATAAACAAGGAAATCAAGAGCTCAGAATGTATTTCGTGCGCGGCCGAAGGGAACTTCGCCATGTATTTTTGGCAATCAGTAGTATTACGGAGCCTGTAAGGTGTGCCCCTGCTATCGAAATTGCCCTTATTAGTCTCCAACGTTCTCTGCAACCTACCAAGGACAGCATCCCCGCTTACGTTCACAAGGAATAGCAAAGGACAACTAGGAGTTGAGAGACGTAAACCAATAATGAAGCCGGAGCCCGTAAAACACAAATATTCTTCTGGCTTTATCACACAAATGGTCGTGAACCAGGACCAATGAGCTTCAGGTATTGTTTGCGGGGACGGTGCCTAAGCGAAGCTTGAGCTGCAGGATGCCATCTCCTCGCGAGGTCTTCATGCTTGCGTGAATGATATCCTCGGTAAAGGGTCGCAGAAAGTGGTGATGGACAAGAGCAAAGAGAAATGAGAGGATGAAAACAGTAGAGCACAGCTCGAAGAGTAGCGTTTGAGATCGAACTGCACTAACCATGTCTGAGTTAGCGTGCGATAAGAAAGACTTGATCTAGCGGCTCAGGAGATCACGTCTAGTATTTGCTATCAAGGTCTGCTCAGGTATGTCTAATTTGAAGAGGCAAAATGAATAGGAAAAAATCAAGTTCAAGAGGCACATCTATCCAAACAGGAGTCAGACTATCAGATAGGCAGCCCGGCCCCCCATTGACCATCACCATCCCTCGCACCCTCCAATCCTGCAAGCGCCTTATCCCTTCCTCTCGTCCTCCTTCCACCGCCAATTAACGCCTCATCATCTTTAAGCACTCCCCTCTCGTTTGCAGCTCGTTCCATCTCTCGCCATTCTTGCTGTCTTTGTTCTTCACTCTCTTCCTTACTCAGCTCCGGCATCGAATCATTTGGTTGTTGCCCGAATCTCGCACGCGCACGCCGTTTCTCCGCAAGCTGAGCCTTCAGTTTCGTGGCTTCGGCAGTGTCGGCGTATGTGAGCTGGCCCTGATCCTGAGAGCGTGGAGGTGGGGAGGCGGGACGCGTGGGCTGAGAGGTTGTGAAGGCAAGGAGTTGGGCTTGAAAAGATGTGAGAGTGGACGAGGAGTTGTGCAGGTTGGTGGAGCCCGTAGGTTGTTTTAGAGCGGTAGCTTTGTCATCGCGGCTGGCATTATCTTTTAATGCCAAGTATCTGGTATTGTTGTTCGTTTTTGGACAGGCCATAATGCCGTTGCTGCCTTCTGTGGGCAGGCGGCTGATGCCACTTAGCGGCACTCCAAGACCATCAGTGTTGACACTGTTGATTGAACTTGCACGAGATAGTGGCTGTTTCCCGTTCGCTATAGCATCATTGCTGTGGTTGTTGCTATTATCGTTTGATGTACGTGAGGAATTTGACAGGTTGCTAAGAGCTCGACCAAGCAGGTTTTTCTTTTTCGACGGCCTAGATGATTGCTTTTTGCTGACTTCGGCTGCTTTTGCTGCGGCTGCGGCTTTAATTTCAAAGAATTCCTTCATGAGCTCATTCTGTTTCTCCTTTTCAGACTGGATTTGGGGTTGCAGTTCTGGCCCGGATACCAGGTCTAAAGCATTGTCTTCGTTGCCCTCTAAAACAACGCCTGGCTCCTTCACTTCCTCTTGCTGAGGCAAAACTGTCTCGTCCTGTATGCTGCTATACCCATCGAATGCACGGAACAGCTTTTTCTTCATAGGAGACGGTCTCTTGCCTTGAATGTTAGATGAGATTTCTTGCAAAGGTTTTGGTTTGTTTGGCTGTTCTGGGAGTCCCCACCGTCCAATCTTTATGCTGTCTTCTTCTGGCGAGTTACTCTTACCGTCAAAGCCTTCAGGAGGTTCTGTAGCCTCAGTCACGGACGTATGGTTGCCATCTGGCGTCGATACATTCAATACTTGATTGTCCTGAGGTGCATTGGCAAAGTTGTCGCCATCAATAGTGTCATTGCCCTGACCATCTTGTGGTCTTGCTAGATTTTCAGTAGTAGTAGTAGTAGTAGCTGTTTCCCTTCGCTGATGAACAGACGCACCCTGAGCAGTGGCATCAGTGCTGGCCCCAGCCTTTCGGTTTTGACCCACTCTGAAAGGCTCGAAGGACGGGACACGTCCATCTTTTGCAAGCTGCTCCAACCACTTTTCAGTCACTATTGGCACTTCCCACAACTGTGCATGAATGATCTTCTGTGGGTTGACATTTGCCGAGTTGCACACTAACACGGTCGTCTCAGGTGTGAAAGTCTCCTGGTATTGAGCTCCAAATTGTGAAACAATCTTTGAGATATGCATAGTCTGGACCTGGTGGAAGCCACTAGCATTGACTACTAATTTTGACGCAGCCGGGAGCACGATCGGTGATATTGGACGCCCTAGCACATATTGGTCTGGACTCACAAAGTGTTTCTTCGTGATGCACCATTCAACCCACAACTCCGTGACCAGGGTGACATTAGGACATTTCCGGGTGAGGACATTGAGAATCTTTTCGTCGGTAGTGTATGGCACGATCAGAAATTGATCCTGAGGGTCAACGTCTGGCTGTTTCAACATTTGAGATATCGATTCATGGACCATCGCACCTAAACCAGCAAGGGCACTGTACAGTAGGGTTCTCCGCTGTTCGTCGAATCCTCTGGTAGAGAAATGCTTGCCATGGAGGATGCCAGCAACGCGTTCTTCACCCTTGTGGTCGGGCGGATTTTTCTCTGTCTGATCAGGGTGCATGACAGGCATTGATTTAGATGGTCTGAGTACCTTCTCTCTATACTCCGTCACATCCGGTACTGGATCATTGTTCCCAACAATGTCATTCCACAGATTCTCATGCTGATTACTGAACCTCGCACTAGCAGTTCTTCGTAGCTTTCGCCCAGGTTCCGTTGTTGGTTGATCTTCTCTTTGTCGCTTGCCAAGTTTGGGACTGCTTGGCTTCCGTCGGTTCCAAGCGCCTATTCCTTGTTGTTCTGGTTGCATAGCAGGATGATACAGCGATTCATCAAGCTGCATACCGCGATCCACGGTGTCCTTATACCATTTGATACTGACAATCTTGACCTGCCACATTGTTGCATATTCGAACTTCTTACCTACCGGCGCGGCGGCGATGAGATGTGTGACATCCTTGGTAAGATCACCAGTGTATGTCCCCCCATTCTTCTGGATGTCCTGTGCGAGTCCATTTCGAAACGCCATATCGTCAAAGCCCGTTATGCAGATCTTTAGACCGAACAGCGTGGGCACACGATACTCGGCTTCGAGAGCATTCAGGTTGAGAGGCTGATCAGCCATCCATATTTCTCGAACAGCTTGCACCCATTCGGGTTTGAGGACTTTCACATCTTCCCGCTCTTTAGCAACGTATTGATATTTCTTCGAGTCTGTGTCACCGACCAGCAAATGTGTCACGTCCGAGGTCAGATCGAGGGTATGTTCTGCGCCCATCTCCTGGGCCCATTCAGCAAGTTGAGTGCGGTCCTCTGGGAGGATCGAGGTGCAGCATAGCACTGCGCCCTCAAGGGGCTTTTCGGCCGAGAGTTTCGAAGTGTTCCTGGGCATTGCAGCATTTTCACAGCAAGTTCATGTTCAGATGTTGTTACTGAGCACTTAGATATCTTATCCGACCAAATTTCGAAAAACTAAAAGGCTGATGGTGGATTCGAGGGACGCGCTCTGATCAACGCGTCGAGCTTGACGCGCCAAGACATACGTCACTCACTTTTGATAGTGGCTGACACCCCCTCTCATGAGTTCAAAAACATCTGGCAATATTACAGGTTGTAGGTGTGAAGACTTGTAACATCCTGTTGTAGAATGTATGTTTGATATACTAATATAGTATCAATCTGTTTTAAACGAGTGCCATAAACTCCAAGCACTGTTGAACATCTAAGCCCGTTCTGTCCGTACAGCTGACACTGCTCTCCGTCAACAAGTTTCAACCAAGAATTCCTTGAAGGTAGTTCGCAACCACACTGACATAATTAGGGTCAGAGTGACCGTTTCCAGTCCAGTCATCGTTGAGGTTGTTCGGATCAACGCGGCCAGTGTTGTAAAGTCTCAACGCCTCATAAATGGTTTTAGCATCATCACCATTGCCTTGCTGCTCAAGGTTGCCTTTGAAGTGTTCGGTACCCGCCTTGACCATTCCTGTAATGTCGGCCTTTTAATGGTTAGCATGTTTATTGTCAGTCACAAGATGCACATTGATGTTCACTTACCTGAGACAGGTTTTTCTGTCCTGGAAAACCTTTGCTCTCCTCGGACTGCATGAGGCCTCCAGTTGGGTTGTGACCATTGTCATCTGGGGTGCCGACACCGACGTTACCACTGGACGCTTTGATGATGATGCACAAAATCACACGCTCTTCGACACCCATTTTAGCAGCCTCGTTGATTGCGACGAAAATGCGATTAACATCATCCCACGTGGACCCAGCATCAACCATGGATTGTTGAAAGATGTAAAAGATATCCGGCCATGGCTTCCAGGTATCCTTGCTTGGGTAGTTGGAGGCAGAGCCTGAGTATTGAGTGAAACCCATTGTAAAAGTTCTCGCAGAATTGCTTGTGGAAAGAAGTAATATCGCCTATATTTAATATATTGCAGGCTCAATTTGTTGTTTTATGGTGAGTTTGCCTCTTTCATCTGACATAGGTAGTAGTACATTTATACTCATGGTATCTTCGTCAACAATATTCATTTCTCACATCAGTCTCCAGCTCGGACACCGATATCCTACAGCCTGGCCTGCATCATGAAGCGGTATGAGAAATAACACTTGGTCTTTGTGCCGTCATCGTGACTAGCGACTGTATAGAGATACTGATGGTTCGTATCGAACCTTGAGTGTTTCGACTGGTTGATTGAGCCTGAACCAGCAGGCATCTGTAAGGAATCCGAATGGCATAAAGCGATATTTGTGGCTTGGCTCAAGCCAGTTGAAGACAAGTGCAAGCCACCATTGTTTCGTTTCACTTTGAGAGTCCTGAGTGGTCAGACTCTGAACAAGCTCACCGCTTCTCGATGCTTGTGTACGAGTAAGCATTTAGGTAGTGTGGCCATGTCGGCTGACACCGGTTGTTCAAGTCGTTAGGAGTAGACGTACTACAAGTGTGTTCATGCTGAATTTTGGTAGGCCCATGGTCAAAATAAAAGACTTAAACAATTTGTTGTTTCTATGTGAAGACAAACAACGCATGGATCTCAGAAACGGGGTTTATTCCTAGATATCGCCAATCGAAACGACCAGGTAGTAGTGATGTACGCCTGACTTAGCAACAAAAGAATTTTTCTCATTGTTGTACAAGGCAGAACTTGGTCTCACTGCACGATTGAAGAAAGGGTGGCAGTTTATCAGCTGAACGCCATATCTTATGTAAGATGTATTTTGGGTAAGTGCATAGTGTAATCTCGGTGCCCCTGCTCGGTCATCATTAGCAAGTGTTCAACTCACTTTGAAGCTTGAAATTCCAACACCGGTCCTATTAGTATTTGCCCAGGGAAGATGAAGATGTTTGGTGTCTCCTTGACATAATATTTCGAGCAATTTCTCTCCGAAAGAGGATAACGAATGCCATTCACGACCAGAGCTCAGCTGCAGGATATCTATTCTGAATCTTACAGACTCGTTTTCGGGTCAGTAAGATGGGAGGGTGGCACGTGTTACCGCTCTGCTTGCTTCTTCGAGGTTCAACTTTCTTTTCGGGCTTACTATACGATGAGTAGTACCAATGCAGGGACGTGGGTAACATAACCGACCATAGCCTGCCAAGTCTCACCGGGGCCTACCAAGTCCTAGCACATTGGGTAATCATATACAACGCGGATAATGCCATGCCGTGCTGAACAGGTCATTTTTCGAAATTATGATAGTGATTTCGAATCAAGAGTGCCCAATTCATCCTCGCCGGACATGTGATGACCTAAAACCGCGAGCCGACAAAGCCCTCCAGAATGATCAACGGTACCTGCTTTCGAAACCGAGCTATGCAAAGTCAAGGATCGCTACTTGTTCGCCAAACACAGACAGGTAATCAGGTCTTTGGGGAGATAAAGCTTTTTGTTGTTTTTATCAATGAGCAGCGCTGCGTCCATGTACCATGCGTACACCGACTGCAGATTCCGGATCAAGTGGTAGAACAGGAGCAGTCGTTTGCCGATTGGCTGCCCAGCAGCAGAGAGCTAATGCATGTTCCTGTGCAGTGATGTCGGACACAGCAATTGGGCCATTAGTAGGACTTGAGCACAACTTAAATTCCTGTTTCGAGAGGGTAACGACTCGTTCTGGACTTGCACATCCTTGAGGCTTTCTTATGCATGTGGGGATACGCGTAGTCGATATCGAGCACTTTTGCCACGCATCCAGGAGGCAGAACACCAGTTTTCCTGTAACGTTGGAGCTCTGACCATCCGAACCTCCGGGCGAGGCATTAACGTGATCAGTAAGTTAGCCTTTTCGTAATATTAATCAGGCACAAACGCGAGGTCACGGTCGTCTTTTCCAAACAGGGTACAGCAAAGTTGACCCGTGCTTCCGAGCACTTCCACTTGTGTGGAGACTCTAAGAGAGGAAAGGTCATTAGTCGCCGATTTATAGGGCCACACGAAACGACTTGTTTGGCGAACCCACCCATGACTGTGCCCGGTGATCGTTGTTTTCATAGCCCGTTCCTGTTAGTCTTCCGCCAGTTCCCTGCCTCGTCGTCATTCCGAGATCATGAATGCAGCAAGAATGCTCAACTTTTTTTGGTCGTAATGTACCTTTAGTCTTCTCTGTTCTCGTTGTGTTTCACTGGTTCGATGTGTGTTCAGTGCTTACCACATTGTACACATGAGACAACACCACAGAGACATCGAATAAAGTCGTCGGCAATCTCGACGTCGAGAGAAGATGGTTGCTTAGGTGAGTCTCCAATACACAAATTACATCGCTCCAGATCGGGCTGCATAGCGCCATGCGTGTTACGGCAAGCTTGCGCGCGGGGTGCTGGTCCTTGGTTGGCACAGCCGTCTTCAAGCCAGTTGCTGCCATGCTTTGCCATGATTTTGGCTGCATCACCATATTCGATGCTCTCTGTGTCGGTACTGTTTTCAGGCCAACCCTTTGCAATACCTGCACATGTCCAAGGTTTTGACCGTCGCTGACTGTCAATATCGCACAGCTTCGACATCGCATTCGCTTTCCCTTCGGCACAAGCATTAATACTGCCGACCACCCACTGCCGAACAGTCCCGTTTCAGCGTACGTTCGCTACCACGCCGCAGGCCAGCACTCAAGTCGCTGCAGAGCGCATCTTCTAAGACTCCCACTGATATCGTTCAAATCAGAAAACCTGGCGTTCTCACGAGAAACGGCGAAGAAACTCCTACGTTTGAGCCTTCCACCTCCACCAGCTAGCCAACCCGTACAACCGGAAGCGTACTCCGCGCAAACGTCTTCGGAAGACGTTACGAACACCAGCGATATGGTGTTCACCGACCTGAGGCGGCATTCGCCCGAAAGAAGGGACAGGAGTGGTTCCGTAATATCCGGGCCTATCAGCGGCATGGTCAGCAGACCTAGACTAGAGAGTGAAGTAAGAAGGAGTTCATTGCCTGGCAACAACGCTTCAGATGCTGCAGTTACACGACCAAGCATCACGGATCAGAAGCCAGTTGCGTCTGGAAATGGCGTATCAGTCTATGTATCTTTAGCAGAGCCAGTGTTATTTCTCCAAGGCTTTGACGCCAACGATCCAACTTCTCATACCACAACTATGCTTCGAGGGAGCCTGCTTTTAAGAGTGCAGAAACAGGCCAAGTTGAAATCAATCTCGCTCAACTTCAAGGGTAAGTCGGAAACCGACTGGCCCGAAGGCATCCCTCCGAAAAGAGTTGATTTTCGAGATACTACGTACATTATGAACCATACGTGGTCGTTCTTCAACGCTCAATTTCCTCAAGCTGAGCACAATTATGGAGCAGATATTGTCCAGTTACAAAAAGGGCCGTCCTCCGAGGTCAAAGAGATTGGAGTGACCGCTGGGGCTCCATTCGACTTCCTACAACGGGCATCTTCTCCATCGAGGTCAAGTACAATATCTTCGAAGGATGCCAGAAAGCTGTCTCTACAGAACAACCAGTCCCGAAGCTTTGGCAAAGGCGAGACTGCTAGCGGAGGCCCCACAGTAGCTCAGCGAGGTTTCAAGATCTTCCATCCAGGTGATTACATCTACAATTTCGAGTTACCTCTCGATTCCCGGCTGCCCGAGTCTATCAACGTGGACCTTGGATATGTCAAGTATGAACTAGAGGCCCTGGTCGAGCGATCTGGCGCTTTCCGAGCGAACCTGGTGGGGAACAAGGAGCTGACATTGATCCGAGCGCCGGCTGAGGGATCTCTCGAACAAACAGAGCCCATAGCTATCTCGAGGAATTGGGAAGATCAATTGCATTACGACATCGTGATCTCGGGAAAATCGTTCCCGCTTGGATCTTCCGTGCCAATTGCATTCAAGTTGACGCCATTGGCCAAAGTGCAATGTCATCGAATCAAAGTGTTCGTGACGGAAAACATTCAATACTTCACAAACAACAAGAAGGTGCATAGGTTAGAGCCAACGAGGAAGATCTTGCTTTTTGAGAAGAGGGCGGACAACCACAGCATAAGCTCTTATCCTGGCAGCTCCATGCGAGTCTTGGCTGGTGGTGGTGTGCCATATGATTATCGACAAGCGGCAGCAGCCGGTGACGAGAGTATTCCTCACGACACCACTAATCTCCTTGGCAATCTAGAAAACGACAGTGGCAGCATCGGACCAACAGAGATGGAATTCAATGTACAGCTTCCCAGCTGCCATTACATGAAGGACAAAATTAGAACGGAACATCTACACTTTGACACAACGTACTCGAATATTCAGGTCAACCACTGGATCAAGGTGAGACATGCACAATCTGCTGGTGGTATCAACTGACATTTCACAGATCGTGATGAGACTCTCGCGGCCGGACGAAAACGATTTGTCAAAACGACGGCATTTCGAAATCTCAATTGATTCACCCTTCAACATATTGTCGTGCCGAGCGACGCAAGCTAACATTGAACTGCCGGCTTATTCGTCAGGCGTGCAGGCACCGGGATTGACAGATGAGTTTGTCTGCGGGTGTCCAGGCGCTGCTTTGGCTCGAAGAAACACGCCACCTGTATTGCCAGCCGTCAACACTACCAGTGGCGCGGCGAACACCTCCCCAGTGGCGCCTTCTCCACAAAGAAGCTGGACGAACGATGGCGGTGGACTGCAGTTGCCCACGCTGGCCCACGTGCACAACGACCCGAACAACAACTCGGCTGCAGTGAGACCGATGCACTTGCTCCGTGCACCATCGTTCAACCCACCAGCATTCGATGCTGATGACCCACCACCACCGCTCATCACGCCACCACCACTTTATGAGAATGCCGTCAATGGCAACACCACCGATGCACTTGCCGATTATTTTGCTCGGTTGGCGGACGAGATGGGTGACGAGGATGAACGTGATGATCGGTCCCGCGTTGACTACCCGCTCACGCCGGGTAGAAGAGTCAACCGCAGCATGGACATATCCCGCAACTGGGCGCCCATTGGAGGAAGCACCAACCTTACAATGCCTTCTGGCCAGAGGACGCCAACGGCTGTATAGTGGCAGCTGAGGTGTTCAATGAGGAAATGGACATTGCAAATTTGGAGAGATACTACGACTTACATGAGATATGACTATGTGTATATGGATCGGGAACGAAAAGCGGAATCGACAAAGTTGGAAACATGATTGCATCTTAGCGAAAGGAATGGGACATTTCAGTAGTGAGCATTTTGGGTATACATGCTGTCACACTGGGAGCAATTGACGGAGCCTTCACCGGCTACCTGAATGTAATGAAATTAATTTCGGCCCTATGACTGAATATCACTACCAAAGTGTAATTGCTGTAGAGTCGACCTACGGTTCCAAAGGGCCTGAAAGCCACAGGCAAGACAGGGCAGGGGATCGGACGGATAAAGTTCGGCAGAAGCGAGCTCGGGTCCAACGCGCTGCGGATCATTTTTCGAAATGCAAGACGAGCATATCGAGGGTATCGAGCATTTCAGCATCAGCTCCACAAGCCTATTCATCATGCTTCGAATATGACCACTATACACGTCTCCTCCTAAATTCTTTTTCCATCCATCATCGACATCCAAATGGCCACGTCGATGGCGTCGGTAGCGGCGCATGCCCATCCTCCCTTTCCATTACCAGCCGTCCCTCGAGTGCGTCCTCCGCCGATTCCTAAGGGAACACCAGGCCCGAACACATTGCCCTTACCTAGTGAAAAGCCTCCGGCACCGACGTTGGTCTGGGCTGATGGATCATGGAGGAGTCGATTGTCGAATGCCGTGAAGCACAAGTCAGAGACCGTGTCTCGGCAACTCGAGAAAGCCCTGAGACACGAGGTGCATGGCATGAACATATATGCGTACAAGCATCTACGGACGAACCAGGTGGTGTATAGCTTGACTAAGAACATGGATGTAAGAAGAGCTGTTTCCGCATGGCAGTGGTCTGTGAGCTAACTCTGGCCGGTAGAACAATAAGATCTTGAAGCAGCTTATCTTCCATGGCAAGAAGACTGTCCCACGAGCTTTACGACGAGATGTCTGGCGGCCCTACTTCTCCATCCACTTCCCGAAGACGCCTGGCGGTGCAGCGAAAGGCCTGCTAGTCTTCCAAGAGCTGCGCGAACTGTCCTTACGACGTCAATTCAAGCCACCGAAAGAGATGGTGATTGCCACTGAGGAAGACATCGAGACGATCAAGAAGAAATACCGGCCCTACCAGCTGAAAGACGCTACTGAAAAGTCTTCCACCAGAAGAGGTGCTCAGTATGAGAGACTTGATATGCCAATCCCAGGCATGAGGTTGCCCAAGAAGATGATCGCCAGGCGCTTGATGAACCAGAGAGCGACTTCGGTGGCTGATGTTGCTGCTGTGTTGAAGAGACATATCATGCCGAGGTCGGCCGCACCCTCGGAGAGGAAGAGAGGCATTGAAGAGCGTCCCCCTTTGACACCCAAAGAGCTAGTTGACAAGAGCGAGGCCCAGCGAAAAGCGCGTGAATCACACTTGTCTTCCAGGAACCACAAACGACTGGAGGAGATCAGGCAAAAGGAGAGCAAGAAGGCCGAAGAGATTGAGGTTCGCAAGGACTACGTAAAGCCCCGCGCAGGTTATGCCCAGCTCCAAAGACATACAAAGGATAGACTCAGCATGGAGTATGAGGGCTTGATGTACGTCCCCGGCCAAGGCATGGACCTCAAACTTCTAGAAAATGCCGCAGACGCAACTCGAAAGGAAGCTGGTGCCGAGATGGCTCTGGAAGATGCCATCAATGAGATGGAAGAGGAGAAAGAACTGCAAAGGGAAACAATAGAGAAGGCAATTAGCGCCCAAATCGAGCAACGACTCACCGACATGACCGAAGCCGAACGCACCCAGATACAAAAGGACGTCGAACAGGAAAGAGCTCAAAAGGAAGAAAGGCTTGAGAAGAAAATCGCCAACGCAGAGAGGGAACTCAAGTCCAAACTCGAAAAGCTGTATGGGGTATGGGGCGGTCTTCAATCCCGAAAATCCCTTGCGAAATACCGCCAGATCAAACGAAAACAAACCGCAAGAATCACCGCCATGAAACTCGATGAACGCCGCCGTCATCTTAAGTGGGTTGGCCCCTACGCAGAAATCAACGCCAAGGTCGACGAAGCCTTAGCAGAAATCGAAGCCCGCTGGCAACCCAAACTCGACGCTCTGAGGGAAGAAGCTGATAAAGAAGCTGCTAACACTACACACTCTGAATCCCATGAGGTTGAAATAAGATGGGCCGACATGCGTGATGGCACGTATGCACGTGAGTGGCCTGACAGCGTCTTTCACGGTGAATTACAACCCAAAGCCGTCGTGAAAGCTGACAAGAGTGTTATCCGGCAACATTCTCACTTCGACGCTGATGAGCACGAAATATCGGAACAACGCGGCCGTGCACAGATTCCCACATCGACCTCAATCCACGTCTTCGGCACCGAGGAAGTTGACGACCCGTCCACCGCCCGCTGGCAGTCACCACAGTACCTTGCTCAGCACTCCGCTGAGCTCCGCGAACAGCGAATCAGCGAGTGGACTACCACCGAAACGATCCTCATGCGACGCCGTATTGTTGCCCTACGTGCCGAGAACAGAAAGTTGCAAGCACATTTCACCGGCTCAACCCTCGACGCCGCGCGCATGGGCTGGACAGCTGCACTGATCAGCTACATCGAGACCGCAACCAACTTGAACGAATCTTTCGCTCAAGATCCTTACGACCAGAACATCGTAGCCCAGCTCGAAGATCATCTGGCTGAGGTGACAAAGAATCTGCATTGGGCGCGCGATGAGCTCTCCAGGTCCGACAACCCGGACGCCGATCGGGCGAGACATGACTGGATTGCGAATAGTGCTGATTTGATTAAACTTGAGTACACCCATCTTGAGGCGAAGAGGCAGGCGGATTTAAGGGAGGAGTTTCTGGGGAAGTTCGATGAGAGAGAGGGGCTGATGGATGAGATTGCGGGTGGAGTCGAGGGGGCCGAGGAACGATTGGCATCTTTCGATAAGCAATTTCCGTTTGTTAAGGATGTCATGGTCCGACATGGCATCAACGTGGAAGAGGAAGCGATGAAAGCTGCGTTTGAAGACATCGAGGACACACGTGCCGCGCAGCAGGAGGTGCTACGGAACCGTCAAGAAACATTACAATCTGCACGTGCTGTTCTGCAGGAGGCCGAGGCTAACCACCCATCCGTCGACGGTTCAGACGCAGCGCCTGTAGCGGATGCCAAAGCAGAACTTCAGCGCGCGATGACTGGTGTGGTCGCGGCGGAGGAAGTCATTAATGAAACGAGGGCGAAGAGGATGAAGATCATCAGCCAGATACAGGCCAAGGCACATGCGATGAGGAACGACAAGGAGGCGTGGAGGGAGTTCAAGGAAAGGGCCGGAACGATGGGTCTACTGAGTGCACCGAGGAGGAGGTCAGGAGGCGAAGAGATGAGCGGCAGAGAGGAGGGCATGGAGGATGTGGTTGTTGTTGAGCCGACAAGGGGTGTTTGGGGACGAGTGAAAGGGTTTTTTGGACGAAAGTAAGGTCGACATAAAAGTTGGCGAAGAAGAGAAGGCGGCTTGGAGATAGATGTCTTGAATTGGTTCAAGGTTACATGTCTTACTATGCATACCATTGCCTTCGATACATAGTCACATGTACGATACACTAAGCAGGGGGAAGGAGGGGGAGAGCATATTAGATAAATCGCCACAAGCTTGTACAGTAAGAATCTCTTGGCCTCATAACTTGTCGTACATATACCAATCAGCTCTTCCATCGAAGCCCAATCGCTACAAAGACTTTATCGAAAGAAATCCACCTCTTCTATTCCTAAAGTAACTCCGTTTCATTTCACATTTGCTACCCTGGTAGAGCGCTTTCTTCCCATCACTATTGCAGACCGGACTAGATCGCGCACTTGCCGTTTCTCTTCTCATCCACATTTTAATCATTTTCATAGTTTTATGTTGGTGATAATATTCTCGTTGAGGAACATAGTAACACGTGGACATGAAGTTTAGTACCGAATTTTCCGATGGGTTGAAATTGAGAATGGGATATCAAAAAGGAGGAAGAGGTTATCAGTCATGACTCGATTTTTCTGTTAACCTTCAGTCACTGGGAAGATATGGGGGGCACCTGCTTGTGGTGCTGGTGTGAGGTAAGTTTAGCTCGTCATGCGATCTGTATATGTTACATTATCAAGACTTCGTCGTGTCAAACCATTGCCCCTGTGGCCGTTGACAGCACCAGTCTAATCTTAATCTTCATGCTTACTGTAACAACCATTGTGCCTATATATTGTCCTTGGCGATCTATTCCGGCGCATCTCTCAGCTCCTCGGCCGCCACTTGCTGGCTCATGCTCATCTTCCTATGATAAGTTCCAGGTGGTGGTCTCGGTTGGTTCATAGAGTTAGTCCTATGCCTTACCAAACCCTCCTCGGCGATTTTTCGGACGCTCTTCTTTCCCTCATAGATCTCTTTCGTCTCTTCGAGAATGCTAGACCAGTCTTTGAAAGTGGTGAATGGAATACCTTCACGCTCACAATAGGTTACCAAATCTCGGCCTTCCTTGGCAAACAGTAGGTCCGTTTCACGGGCGGCGGAGAGATCTGAGATGCCGTCACCGGCGTAGAGGAGTGTCGGCTTGGAGTTCTCATCCTGCATGGCGGCGATGGCATTTGCATACGGGCGGATGGCAAGTGATTTGTCATGGCCAAAGGAACTATCGTCGTGGAACTTGATATTCCAACCTTCGGCCGCTCGCTTGTCGAGGGAGTTGCCCGGTGGGACTAAGCGGGTCTCATTCGCGATAATCTCGATATCTTTCATCAGGTCGTCGCCTAGCAGTTTCTTTAGGAGACCCGCGATAACAGGAACCATTCCACTGGACAGCACTACGATAGGGACGTCATGTGCTCTCGCCCACACTACAAAGTCTTTGAAGTACGGATCCAGGGTGATGTTCTGCTCCAAGATGTGGATCGTTTCTGTGAGAGACAATTTCCAAGAGTCTATCATTTTCTGAAAGCCATCGCGGAAGGAATCATGGCCGTCTAGGATGTTGTCGTTGATAACTTTGCGTTTCTTGAGACCCATCCCGTGTTCGTCGGTTATGTAATCATTCGTGTCTTGTTGAGTTATTGTGCCATCGAAATCGGTGAAGAAGATGACTTTGGGTTTTGCATCGAGGATTTCTGGGAAGGGCATCTTGACTCGCGCCCTGCTTGAAGCAGTGGTGGCCAAGAGTGGTAAATCTCAGTAATAAATGATATTCGAAGGGGTGATTACTTCGAGCCAGTCTAAAAAATCTATATCTATCAAGCTAAGAGGTGATGGTAGATGGGTGGAAGGACGGGCACAATGGACGTGAAAAAGATAGTCAGGCACGAAACATTATTCCTACCGTTGTCGGAGCACATGGCTATCAGCATAAGCCCATTGGATCCTCGTCAGCATTCTCAGCGTCTTCTGGAGCGTTTCCGTCTTGGTGTTTTGGTGGGAGGTTGAGTCGAGGACGAGAGAGACTGCACGTCATTTTTTTTTTTTTTTTTGGTTGTCGGTCCGGTCAAATTGCCGAGAATTTGCGAGGATGAAAGGTTCGTGTTCAGCCTCGTCGGAGAAGCACCCTCGTGCAAGCTTTCCAGCAGTAGAGAACATATTGACCACATTTGTGATTCGTTCCTGATGCTTGATGTAGCTGCCTGTTGATCTGGAAATCAATGCAGCCAGCTCCGGTTCGACTGCAGCAAGCGATATGGACTGCTTTCCGGGCTGCTAGACCAATTCATCGGTCACTAGCAAAACAATTTACGAGTCCGCCAGCTCCAAGCAGACAACAGAGATGCCGACAGCAAGCAGCCCTACCACAATGGCTGGTGTCCCCCCTTGCACAGATCCGCTTTTACAGCGACGACAAGAAGTCGGACATAGAGAGAAAGGTCGAGGACGCACGGCAACGCATCGACGATACACTTGAATCGAGAGCAGACACTGCGGCACCGGACCAGGATCCGTTGAAGAAAGACGAGACCATCATACATACCGATCCCGAGGCGTCTTCAATAGTGTACAGTCCAGATAGTCCAGGCGAGTCGGCCGCCAAAGCAACAGCAGCACCATCACCGCAAGATGCTTCCTCATCCTCATCTTCCTCGACAACCACTGCCAATCTTCTTCCATCTCAGATCTCCTCTCACCTCTCTGACCTCCAAAAACGCTTCGGCGTCTACATGGACAACCTCCAATCCTCCATCTTCATCGCTTCCAAACGCCTCAACGATCTGACTGGCTACACCGGGATCGAAGCTCTGAAACGTGACATCGAGAACCAAGAACACCTCGTCCGCACCGCTCGCCAACTCGTGCGTGACAACCGTGCCTCCTACAGTGCAGCCATCGAGAACCGCTCAGCCACCCAACGCGAAGTCAACGACCTGCTGCACCGGAAACACGCCTGGTCACCCTCAGACCTCGAACGTTTCACGAACCTGTACCGCTCAGATCACGCGAACGAGCAGGCCGAGCAGAAGGCACACGAAGAGCTGAGCAAAGCAGAGCAGCAGTATGAGGAGGCGAGCACGAAGTTGGCCAAGAGTATACTTGCTAGGTACCATGAGGAGCAGATTTGGAGTGATAAAATTAGGCAGATGAGTACGTGGGGCACCTGGGGCCTGATGGGCCTGAACGTGCTGTTGTTTATCGTCTTTCAGATTTTGGTTGAGCCATGGAGACGGAGGAGGCTAGTGACAGGCTTTGAAGAGAAGGTACAGGAGGCACTGAGAGAGAAAGAATCGTTGCAGGAGAAAGATGCTACCATTGCTGCCTTGAAAGCTGAGAAGGCGGCAACCGGGCCAGCGCAGGTCTCTGAAGGTGTTGTGTTGGCCGCAGCCGCGACTGCAGACGCTTCTACTCAGACTGGGAGCGATCCAGTGGACGCACTCACAGCCGGAGCAACTGCAGAACAAACAGTCCAGGATGAATCTGTGACAACATCAGCACCAGACCAAGAAGAAAAGGCAGAAATCGAGAAAGCAGCAGAAACTCTGACAACGGCTCAAGTTCTACAGGACGAGGGCATTGCAGCTCAAATCGATGTGCCACCAGCTGACCTTATCACGGAACCACAGCCACAACCACAGCCAGATTCCGCGGACCCTCAACCACCGCTCTACGAAGACCCTACACCACCTCCAACCTTCTCAGAAACCCCATGGATCCTCCTCCCAGACCTTGCTCTCGCACACGCGCGGATCCTGTTTCACCAGTACAACGCAAAGTTTTGGTCTTTATTCGACGAAACAACACCTATCAAAGCCACGCAGCGCGATCTAACGACATCCGCGCTCGAAGGCGCATTCTTCGGCGCTGCGAGCGTGATCTGCTTCTTCTGGGTCATTGGAGTAGGGGCTGTGAGAGGACGATGAGCGAGAAATACGATCCCAGTCGGCCTATCAGACAATTTTTTCACCATCCCAATTCTGCAACCATAAGCCGCCAATAGTACCAAACGCTCTATTCACTAAACGAACGAAAGTTGGCGATGTGGCTGAAAGCAATAGCAGTATTCCAGATATATCGGGCTGTCTTCCATCTCTGTGTCCGTTGAGTCGTCCGTTCGCAACAACCTCACCAATACCGAACCCAAGTTCACTGATGTTCCTCCTGGACTAGAAGGACCGGTCTTTTCTCCTCCTGGACAAGAATGAGAACAGGAATGATATGTGTTCTACGCCTCACAGCTATGGTTACTGGAGTGAGGAGGACAGATGAACTTGCGACCAGTGCGACGAAGGTGCCGAGTGGCCAAGTTTAACGATTTTTGGAATGCTGAGAATGCTCATCGGAAGAAACTCGGGGGCGGGGGATAAAAGAAAGGAATGTAGTATCACTGTACATTAACGCCAAGCGAATATAAGCCATGCACATGCATTAGGACAAACATGTCGACATTATCTAGCGCTTCTGAAGTTGTATTCGGTGCATATATCATATCTTCACTCCCAGACTCCTTGCCTATAATTTGCGCGAGGACCGCTGTACATGGAAATTCTGCACTTCTACTTTCCGCTAGCTTGCAAAACCATGAATAAGCAATATCGGCAAACGTGACCAGATGGGCTGTCAACAATCTCTTTGTGATCTTTTGCACTTCAGCCATCGACGTCGAGGAGATTTTCAATCCCAGTCGTAGTTTCTTCACCAGCCGCAACAGACTGAAAGGCTGTATGTAGGCGTTATACAGCTGTGCCACACATGAGCTCCAGCTTCCTCGCCGGTATCGTGCCTCGTCGATTCTGCGCTCTATGGGCATGAATTCTTAGCTTCAATGATGCTCATATGCATCTACTAATAAGCCATCAAATCTGACAAACGTGTTAGCAAACTTGGAACGCCACACCTCGCAGTACATTGACTTACCTCTCCCAAACAACGTCCTCTTAGTCCAATCCATAGCCAACAACAACCTCGTCCTGAAACTTACACTCTGCGCAAAGTAGATACTCCGCCACAAATACACTGCCATCAACCCACCGCTGAAGTTCAACCCATTGAAATCAAAAACTGCCGCATTCCCAACGTACGCCAGCGACCCTAGATGATGATACTCAAAAGCTTTGTAAACAGCATCATCAAGGTCACCGTAATCGACTTCGTTGGCCTTAAAGCCAGGTACAGCCTGAGCAATCTTATTGAATTTCTTGCCTAGATAGACGCCTTGTTGGTTGGCTCGCTGGGCAGTCGCCGGGAGGGATGTGAGTTTGCTGTCGATTTGGACGAGGAGTTCGTGCATTTCACCGAAGTCAAGGGTGCCGGATTTATCCTCGTCGTATGCTTCGAACAGCTTATCGAGGCGACGGAGGTGGTTTGCTGCTTGTGGGAAACGCTTTCGAACTTTACTAGCAATGTTGCGCCACTCGGCAAATGTGACTCGGAGTTCTCGTGGATCTTTTCCTCTCTCCCAAGCCATGCCACGTAGGAAAGTGATGAGGTTATCGGCTATATTATTCTGGACGGTACTGCAGTCACCTATTGCGTAGACATCACCTAGTGGTGCACCAATAAGGCGGAGATGGGTGTCTGTTTCTAGAGCATGTTTGTTGTTCTGAGCGTCGCCGAGTTTCTTCGCGATGGTTTTGCTGAATTCTGTTTGTGAGACGCCTGTGGACCAGAGGCAGAAACCCATGGGTAGCTCCTTCTCCACGAACTTGTCGCCGTCGCGTTGGGAGAAGATGATTTTGTCAGGCTGGACTTCTTTGACGCGTGCATTGGTGAGGACTTCGACTTGGTCGTGCTCAAAGCGTTTCTCGGCGTAGACGGAGAGGGCTTCATCGTAGGTGTTGAGAATGTGGGAACGGGATTGGATAACGTGGACGGAGACCTCGTTGCGGAGGATCTTAGGGAACGACTTGAGGAGGTCTTCGTTCAGCATGTCGTAAAGCTCGGCGGCAAATTCTACGCCTGTTGGGCCGCCACCACTGACGACAAAGGAAAGGAGGCGTCGACGTTCTTCGTCCGAGGTTGTAGGCAGACAGGCAATTTCCATATTGGTAAGTACTTTTCGCTTAATCAATCTGGCGTCATCAATTGTCTTGAGGAAGTTACAGTTTTCGAGACCTTTGACGCCATGGGGATTAGTAGTAGCACCGACAGAGATGATCAGTTTGTCGTATGGCAGATAGAAGTGTTGCTTGTTCCCTTGTTGATCGGTGCCTGCGACCTCGACCAATTTTTCGGAGAATTCAACGTCGATAGCTTCGGCTTTGAGAAAGTGGCCTCTGAGACGCGAAACGATTTTCCTGATAGGCTCCACCAAAGACCTGAATTCGAGTGTGCCAACCGTAGCAGATGGGAGCATAGGGGTGAACAAGAAGTAGTTCTCAGGCGCAACGACAGTAACATGATAGTCAAGAGGGTTGAGCTCTTTCATCATGGCAACGCTTCCCCAGCCAGTACCGAGAATGACCAGTTTAGGCTTGGTCTTCTGCTTCTCCATATCTGGATTATCCTCATCATCGACAAGGATCTCAGCTATGGGCAAGTTTTTCGGGCCACCTCTTTTCGGGGACAAAGCAGCTTCGGACACGGCAAGCTCGAGCTTGCCATCAGGATGAGTATATGTCGTTGCATCATAGAGGAAGAAGCCAGTGATGAGCATACCAGAAACGGCGATGAAGATGCCGGTCCATGCTGCTGTTCGGTAGAGGAATCTGACAACAGGGCCGTGATGGGTAGGTAGCTGTTTCGTCGATAGAGATCGAAGGGGAACTCTCTTGAACACCTTCGACGCAATGAAGGGCGGTACCGATCGAAACGGTCTTGTCTTCAGCTGCGACAGCACTGACTTCTGGCGTGTTCGACTGTCGACCAGGAACCTCGAGTTTCTCGTCGCTTGGAAGCGATAGATGCTGGAGAGCTGTCCCTTCTGTGTGCGCAGCCCATAGCGGGCCGTTTGAGAAAGAGACTGCATCAGGCAAGAACGAATGGCTGCCGAGAGAAATCTAGAATCATGCTCCTTCTACCACGACATGGCTCGTAAGGGTGAGGGCAAGGACGACGACATAAGCACACGTCGAGTGTATAAAGGACGGAAAATTTGTGGTTGTCGACCAGCGGCAATGACGGAGTGGTACAGCCGCTCTCGTCAACACATAGGCATGTGCAGGGCATTAAGCTTCCAAGCTTATCAACGCTACTTAGACGAATACTATACGTCATTATGGGGTCTCCTCGTTGCGACGACCAGTAACGCCAATCGCCCATGCTGATATATAGAAATGTGTTCAAGCACTAGCATAACGCATATCACGATGCAGACTGTAGGCCTCACTTTTATATCTTCTCTAGCTGTTGAATCTCAAATTCTGAGGCCTTGCGTGTGAAATGGAACAAGAAGGCAGGTCTAAGAAGTAGGATGCATTGACTCGATAAACAATCCTGCTGTAGCTTGCTAATAGTGGATGCTAGGATATCGCTCAGTCTGACGGAGTGTGTTACCGTCACTGAAGCCGTGCTCTTAATGGCACCAAGCTGCTACAGGATGGCTTCTGGAGGTCTCTACTTTGTACCCAGTGTGTTTCTCACAATTGAAGCAGGTCCAACGAAAGAATCTAGAGATCACTTGGCTCAATCTCTGCTCTTGTTTCGTTCTCCGGTCTCGGTTCAGATGGATCTTGTTTGACATTGTCGGCGATAATATCGTTACTGGCGTTTGTGACTAACGTATGTCCACTCAGCAATGCGTTCGTCAGATCCTCATCCCAGAAGAATCGTTGGCACGTCTTCAGGATTCCTAACGGCTCCGGCCTCTTCGGCAAGATTTTCAAGGCTAGCTTGCGCGCATGTGCCACTGGGCTGCTCGTCAATAACAGTAATACACCGATCCATTTCAGGAGGTCGCTGTCGTAGTCCTGGCGGTGTAGAGCTGTGGGCGACCATGTTAGGACGTTGGTAAGATAGCCGCAATTAATCTGGAAATAGTTTCTTAGGTTTATGAGGGCAGGGTGCACTCGATCGCGACGACAGACGTACGAGATCAGGGACATGAGGATGAGGCGCTCGATGACAGTGAGCAGACGGATCTGGGTATATTCAATGCAATATCCTGCTGTGCGAAGTATGAGGAGTGTTCTCTCATCAGAGTGGGCCGTGCCGGCAGCTATCATGGCGGAGAGGGTGGTGAAGTAGGTGTTAAACCGGTCCATCAGGTTGAGTAGCTCAATGGATATGCGGCCGGAGAGGACGATGTCATTGAAACCGAGCGGGAGGCTGGCAACTTGCATGCTTAGTTTGGCGTTGAAGGGGTGACTGGGGTAAGTTAGAGGATCGAATTTGGGGATTGTGTTAGTTATCTTTTCGCGGAAGGCAAAGTATTCGCTCCAGATATCCACAGCCGTTTGGAGAGCGGACCGGGGCGCATCCTTTGATGTTGAAGTGCCGTTTTTGGCTTTCATGACTGAATTCATGCCTGCTAGGTGACGTGCTGTGGCAGAAGTGTTGCGGGTCAGGGTTTCGATCGCTGTGAGCTGGCCCATGGTGAGGAGGACAGGACTAGTCATGGCAAAGTGTTCGGAACGAAGGCGTTGTTGCAAAAGCTGAATCGTCTTGCCGTATCCTCTGACGATGTGTACGGGCGGGTCATCGTACAGGCTTTGAGTCCGCCACCGAGCGGCTTCAGAGCACGTCGTGAAGGCGGTGAACAACAGCTCGTCATGAAGGACTTGGTGGATGATCGAAGAATAAGGCGAAGCATTCTGCGGAGATACCTCAATGATTGAGGTCACGTAAGAATTCACGTCTGTTGGTGTAAGTCATAAGCAAATTCTCTAGCGTTCATTTGACCTACAGAAGTCGAATGCGACGCGTGACTGCTTGCTTTTCACGACGGGAAGCAAATCGAAGTCCGGGTTGACAAGGATAGCCGGCGACTGTGCGCGGAACTCAACCCCTGCATAGGTATTCGACGTCTGCCGGTATGACCTAGGCGATAGTACGATTCTATTTCTCTGTAGATATGCATCTTCATCTTCGATGGATGTGCGCAGCTGCTGGTTGTGTTTGGCGCTCGACGAGGTTGAAGGATCTTGCTGTCTGAGTTGTTCTTCTCGTCGTTGGGCGAGCTGTTGGCGTGCTGTTTCCCTTATGCCATTTGCAGCTGGTCTTGTGCCACCCTGCACTGTTAGTGCTTGCTCACTGCGGGTAAAGACTTCTTACTCACGTCTTGCCTTAGTTGTCCGGTGGGGGTTGGTCGTGTGTGCGATTGCTGTCGTCTGACGCCAATGTTGCTCAAATTTCTCCTTGACTCGCTCATTTTGTGGTTCTTCTGTTTGACCTTAGGGCTAATCTCTTAGACTCTCAAAGAATAGGCTAAGATGTAAGGATGACCGAGTAAAGACATAGAACTTCTTTCACATCACGTACTTCTCGACTGCTTAATCATTCGTGCGTATACGAAACACGATCGGAAGTCCACTATCAGTATTTCCAAAAAGAGCAGTGGCTGGCGTGTTGTGACGCTCCGTGACTAAAGGACCAAAAGCACTTTCCGCCCAATTAAGCCTTGTTGAGGAAGCTGAGGGGCCACGGGGAATCATGTCCCACTAGATACTGAGAGCGTCCGTCAGAAGGGGCCAGAAACTAGCAACAAGTCATCGATTCCAATCTTAGTGTCTAAGAACTTGGATACACGCATCTTTGCATCTACAAGCAAGTATTTGAAAAGCAGGAGATCTTTAACAGCATGAGGAGGCTAGAAGTGACCGATGGGCTGGACAGCAAGAGGAATGAACAAACAGAATCAAGCTTCTTGGTTCAAGTCTTATTCGTGCTAATGTAATTGATTATTAAGTGCCAAAAGATCGTGTGACATCACTGCCAACGTCGATACGGCCTTTTTTCCTTCTTAAAACTGTCAAGCAGGCACGACAACGGAATATTTTGGTATTAGTGTAGTGCTCACCGATCTCTTTGTCCTTCGAACCGAGATCGACTAGATCTGGAGCTTATTCATACAGATGCGAACACGAGGAAGAATCTGATTGATCGGCCAAGCATAAGTATTTGCGACTATTGCTCAATGTGTGATGTCAATCAATGTAGGCGTGACTAGGCGTGACGAACTCGTGATTACTCCTTTCATTATGACCGTTCATTTCCCTCGATGAAGACAGTCATGGCTCGGTCAAGCGCGCAGCCTACGTTGAGCGAAGAACCAAACTCACAGCTTTCATCAAGCACAAACACAAAACAGAATGAACCTAGGCAGGAGAACCTCAAACAGCAATCCATTTCTATCCCACAAAAAAGAAATGCCTTCACTGAACTAAAATGGATAGCACCCCAACCCAAGCATCGGAAGGTGGACAACTCAAAGCAGAACGAAACCAAGTCAAAACACAACAGAGATTTTGCCTCTGCACTGCTGCCATACATCCTCCACCCGGAGTCTTTCCCCACGACTACTATTATCCGAAAGACTGAACACACAGTTCTGCTTCGTGACCTCTTTCCCAAGGCTCTCGTTCATCTCCTTCTCCTGCCGCGAGATCCAGCTTTCTACGGCCTCACACCATTTGAAGCGTTTAATCCAAAGAGCCCCTCACACGTTGCCTTCCTTGACATGATGCGCTCAGAAGCTCGATCCGCCGCCAAGCTTGCCGCCTCTGAACTCACTCGCCTTGTTGGACCTCACTCGGCAACTTGCAAAGCTCGCAATAATGTTCTTGACACTCTTCCTGAGCCAGGCAACTCCTCCTCGCTCACAGAGGTCGCAGCAGACCATATACCACCCGCAAGAGACTTCATCAAGGACATCAGAATCGGGGTTCATGCCGAGCCGTCAATGAACACATTGCACGTTCATATCATCTCTATCGACAGTTATTCGCCAGCATTGAAACACAAAAAGCACTACAACAGCTTCAACTCAAATTTCTTCGTTCCGCTGGACGATTTTCCGCTAGCGGAGGATGACGAAAGGATGAAGGTAGAGAAACAAAAAGAGTACGCGAAAGGCGACATGGAATGCTGGCGATGCGGCAAGAACTATGGGAACAGATTCAAGGAGCTCAAGACACATCTGGAGGATGAGTACCACGAATGGAGGAGTGTTTGAGCTGATTTCTACCTGTTTAGCCCCCTACCGGCCGTGGCATTATCTTGAGGCTAGGGGCCCGGCATCAGTCTAAGGCAGCTTTGCCAAACACTTTTCCAGACTCATTAGACGTTTGGAAGTTTACAAATAACGCGCTCAGGTCCCGCATATTACCTTTCAAGTGGTGTCAACCAGACGCCTTTCCCAGAAACTCCAGCACAATCTTCTCGAACCTCTCAGGCCAATGCATAGGCGGTATATGCCCCGTCCCCTCCATGAGCACATACCTACTCCCTGGCAATTTTTCATGCACATCAACCAACACCTCTCTCGGCCCGATATTCCCATCATTCTCACCCGCCAAAATCATAACGTTCTGTCCATCCCGAATCCGGCCCAACTCCCCTGTATAATCAAAGTTCATCGTCGCCCAGACACAGATTTCGTACCCCTCAAGCGAACAACTCTTCACAATGCTTAATGCTCTTTCCTTGTCGAATCCCTCGGGCAATGGCTCAGGGAACCATCGTTCGAAAGTCTGCTTCACCAACTCCTCGTTACCACCTTCGTCCTTCCACTGCTGAATCCTTGCTTTCCACTTCGGTTTACTCGCGTCCAAACTAGTCAAACCTGGCGCCGCACACGAAATCACCTTCGTCACCTTCCCCTCACTAGGTGGATAAAGCATATGGTACCTCAACACTAGCACGCCACCAATGGAACAGCCGATCAGTGCAGCGGGAGTGATGCCTGGAGCGACGGTGTCGATGATGGTGTGCAGATGGCGGCAAAAGTCGTCAAAATTGAAACAGCCAGGTTTATTGCGTTGGGCGTCAGCGGGGGGTGGAGTGAGGTTGTGGCCTATATGGTCGTAGCGGAGGGTGCGGTAGCCGGAGGTGTGGAGGGTCGCAACGGTATGGTCCCAGATACGGTGATTGGACATTAGAGCGTGGATTAGGATGACTAGAGGGCCATCGTGAGGACCTTCGAGGAGGACATAGTATGGTATTGACTCGATAGTGATTGTTTTGTTTTCTGACTCAGCCATGATTGAGTGGCGTTGTTTCTGTGTTGTGGAGGCTGCTCTGAAATTCGGTTGGGTCCGAGATTGTCGTCAATCTAGGTTTTGCTGCTGGGAAGATATTGGAAAAGCATAACTATCTTGTGATATACAAGTAGGTGCCGCAATTTCTGGTGCGGGGGAACTTGGAGAAGTCATCAGTGATTCTGTCGCTCAAAGTCGTCAACCAGAACTCTCCCTGTTCGGATTGTCCGGTATCCTCCTGGAGGCTGGTTCCGCACCTAACAAACCACATAACACCTTTTTGGTACTCACCGATATCCCTCTTGCCACACAATCTCTTCATTCCCAGACCCATTGCTTGGCGGCTTCAAGTTCGCTCCTAATCCCTTGTACCCATCATCTGAACTTCGTCTCGTCCGATCCTCAACCGCCATAACAACACAACAAGCCACATATGCGTCCATCCCTGGCGCCACATACAGCACATAATCCCCTCCTGCTTCCATCGTCTCGTCCCCCTTTGCACAAACCGCTACCGGCTTCGAATTTGCTTCCAGTACCCCTTCAAAACTATATTTCTTACCCTGCCAGCGGAGACGACGTGGCTCCATGTGCTCATTCGCGCTGTATCGGTTTAGGAGCTCGATATTCGCTTTCAAGGCATGAGCGTCCCATGAAGATGCTGGTGAGAACTCAATCTGCATGATCCGATGGTTGTTATACGGGTCATTGACGTGGTGGCGTTTACGGAGGGAGAGGACATCGCGATCCAGGGTAAAAAGTTTGGTGTGCTCTACAGAATCACTAGTTTTGTTGACAGTGCTGGTGCTAGAAGTCGAAGCAGGGGTGCCGTTGCTGGCTTGATTGGTACTAGTGCTGGTGCTGTCTTTGCTGTCCTTTCGCTTGAGGTGTTTCGGAAGAGTACCGTAGAATTGCTTGACGTGTGATTGAGCCGGTAAGGATGTTGATGGGGTTGAAACTGTGAGGAAATGCTCGCATGTGCTTGCTCTGATAATCGTGAAAGTTTTATTCATTGGGTCTGGTGAAATGATGAAGGTTTCTTGATAGGATGATGTTGAGCCGGGAAAGATTTCGATGGCTGGTTTCACCGGGTTAGTGAATAGCGGATCTTCGTGGGAGACTGTTTGGGCGATTGCGAATGAGGACTTGCGACGCTGTTGGCGAAGAGTGATAAGGTCTTCATCGCTGAACTCGCGGTCCAGGGTTTGTCGAGAAGGTCGGCGAAGGAAATTCATTGTGGCAAATAATGTGTTTGTCTGTCTGTCACTCTGAATAGATGGTATTAACGTTCTGAGAATGCAGGATAGAAAGAACTGACAGCTCTCTGTGTTCTGTTGTCAATCGTTGAAATAGATAGTGTCTAGGTAGGTACGTAAATGCCTCATGCGTAGTCGCAAACCTGTGAGCCTTGTAACTTAGGCTTCCGTGTCACGACTCAAATCAGCCAGCAAAGAAGTGACTGGATGTCAAGTGATCTGGGGTATGCATTGCATAAGTCTGCTTCGCCTTGAAGCACGCCATTGGGTGTGATGCTGCTGTAGTGCTGTAAGCCCCAGCTATTGCGGCCGGAAGCTGCCTCCCATCCACCGTCTAGCACTTGATTCCAAGTATGCATACATGTTTCCGAGAGCTTGGTGTGCGGGTTTTTCAGCTTGAGAAAAGCTTGGTTACGAACTAGACAATCCCCGCTGTCTTTTAAGCACTCCGCGTCGTGCCGCTTGAGCTGTTTCATCGTCATTAAGTATTCTGTCAGTTCAAACTCTGAGAGCTGGTGTCAGCAATTGTTGCCTTGCAGGTGCAAGAGGTGTCATTCACCTCTGTACGAAAAATCCTTCCCACATTTTCTTTAAGTCTCATGCTTGCGCTTGTCGCTTTCCGAAGATCAAGTGACTCACGATATCGTTAGCTGAAGAAGACTAAGTACCCAACAGTCGTGATAGCCGAGCTGTAATTGGCACCAATGGTTTTTAACACGTCATGCAAATCTCGCACATGCATACTGCTAAGGCCGGCCTGAAGCACTTGGTGCATTGGTGTTTCACCGCACGGGGCACCTTCCTGAATCCTATGATCGTTTAGCCTGTTGCATCTCCCAGTATGGTAAAACAAAGAACTACTACTGAAGTGATAGAAGTTTTCTTGACCGCCAGAAACATGGGCTACGCGAGAGCTAAGGAAGATACAGAGGGGATGCAGATTGAGACATGAAGAACAAAATGCTGAGTGATATTCTACCTGCGATCGTTGTACACCTCGCTAAATAATATCTCAACCATGAGTTGAGATTTGGGCATTAGCTCGTTGTCTCTCGCCCTGTATAATTGTTCGCTGAATCATCTCTTCGAATGACTCGCGATCTGCAACCGAGCCTTTCGAAGCTGGGCGGTGCTGATTGTCAATACTTTCTTTCCTAGCCTTCGAAACGGTGGGCTTGTTTCTGTCGACCACGCAACCTTTGAGCATGCCCTTCAACAAGTCTCGCACCTGTTTTGTCTTGCTCGTCATTTCCACGTCGCGCAAGTCGGACACACGCGTTCGAGCAATCGAGGGCGAAGGCGCAGCGGTACCGTCACTACTGTCAACTTGGGTTTCATCGGATGACCACCTGTCTGGAGCCTGCGCAGGCACCCTAGGACGTTCACGGGAGTGCTCATCCGGTTGCTCTATCAAGGCATCCAGGCCGTGACTTTGCACGACTGCTCTAGAGTAATTATCCACGAAGATGTGATCTCGTCCTACAGTAGGAGGTCTTGGCGAAATATTTCGAACAAAATCCTGGCGAGCACCGATAGGTGGTGGAGAGCTTGCACATTGTTGTCTCGATGCTGCGTCAAGAGGCAAATACTCATCGTCGACAAACTGATCGTCTTCTATCTGACGTATATCGCGGGCCTCAATTTCAGGAATACAAAGTCCAATTTGACTTGCTCTTGGGTTGGTTGGCATAGTATCTAGCCGAACGCCATTGACGGTCTCGAGTTGAACACTGCGCGGGCCCCTGCCAACCCTTGAGCTATTGGAACGTGATCGAGGCCGCATTGTCCGCATTCCCGTCCGTGGCGGACAGTAAATATCCGATGTGGACTCGGAATCTTCTGTGCCAATGGAACCATCTACGGTATCCGCAGACGCATGCTCAGGGTACTTTGGAGTGGAAGGGCTTTTGTGAGGGACCAGCAAGGGTTCACGGTCAAAGCTGGGTCGGGGCTGGCCGCTCGAAATTGCTGGCGACGCACTGTTGGTTTGCGCGAGTGGATCTCGCCAACTTATAACTGTGTCCGTTGAACATTTGCGTGAAACCGCTTGGCTGCGAGCATCAGACATATCCGCAAAGGTTCCATTTCGGCTATCTTTAGTGATTTCTCTTGTATGGTGAGAGCTATTCCGAGGAAGAGGTTCGTGCTTTCGAGTGTCAGAGCTCGAACGTCGCCGATTCAACCGTTGTCTACTCAGACTTCTTGCTTGTGTTCTTGTATCATCTCGCGATGCTTTTCGGCAGGGTCGCTGATATGGTAGCCAAGCATCAGTTTCGACAACTGCTAGACTACTGTTGCTATCATAACCTGAGTCTTGCCTCGTGATATAATATATATTTGTCGGCATTTCATTGTTCCGTGAGGGAGAGTCGAAGGAACCTCGACTGTTGCTCGCACTTCCCACACTTGATGGTCTCCTTTTACTAAGCCCAGCCTCCAGTGTTGTTACGTCAAACGGGAGAGGTGTTTGATATCGAGTTCTGCTCGATCGAGCTTTTGGGCTGGCCATTCTCTGTGAATGTGGGTGTGATATGTAGCGTAGTGAGAGCACGAAGGAAAGTAGCAAACATTGGAAAGAACAGCAGACTACGGAGGATACATGAGTGATTGAAGGCAGGCTGAGTTCCGCCAAATTTTGCAGCGTCATCAAAGCCAGCTTCAAAGCTAGCTTTCTGCCACGGACGAGGGTACGCTGCTGGCGGAGAAATCTTTCCGCAGCTTGCAACGTCTTTGTGCATAAGCCCAGTCAGGTTCCCCTGCTAGCACGTAACACAAGTGAGAGCATAACTGCAGGACGCATTCCCTGTAGGTCTTGTACCTTGCTCATCGTGCTGGTCTTGGGCCATAATCGTCTTGTTAGACAGGTCTTAAAACTTCTTGGTTTCAGTTGGTCAAAGTTTCTGGGCGGGATAAAGGAAACTTCTACTCTTGGCTTACGCTTGCACAACAGGGGAGAGCGGCGCGCAATGCTAGGGGTATCCCAGCAGTCCAGGTCAGTTGGAGATTGTGTCATCGAGGGCACGCCATATACAGAGATGACATGCAGATTCAGGCACGACTGGACTCTTGAACCTCCTCACAAACCATCGCGTCGTCACGAACAGACTTAACACTTCAAGAGATAATATGGAGCCTCAAAAATAACTGGAAGATGATACCGAGGATAAGGATCTACTTAGTCAGGCTGTATGTTCTGGTTCTGGAGAAAGCTCATAAGAACTGAACCTCGCCTTGCTGCAGCAGATCTCAGTCGCGCTTTGTCGTGTCAACTTAATCACGCGAAGGAAAAAGTGAGTAGTTTTTGCCGAGTCTAGTATCGGCATCTCATGATTCTAAAAGCACGCTTGTCGCAACTTATCTCATCTGCAGGGACGGCAAAACGTTCAGGTGCGAAGAATTAATCTAGCTCACTTTGACGTTCACTGCAGTGTTGGGGTTCATTCTCAAGAGCGCCCAAGTCTCGCGCCCACACCAGCCTTCTGATTAACTACTAAGACCAGCGTTCAAGTCACTCCAGTCTGGCTTAGTTCACCTCATTCAAACCGAACTCAACGTTCAAAAGCACTCATTTCGCACTCCGGAAGCACACCCTTCGCTCACAGCGGTCTTGCTGGTGCCCTCTTCGTTTCCTCAACGTCTGATTCATCCACCACCATTTGATCATTCGCAATGACAAACTCGTCCGCCTCCTCGTCATCTTCATGCTGGATCATGATCCCACCAGTCTCGGAGTCTCTTCTCGTGGTGCCGAAGAGCCGCAGCAAGTCAGGTATAGTAAGCTCTTGCTGAGAACGTCCGTCAATGACCCTGTCGCACTCCTGTGCCTTGAGCTTCTGCAAGTGAAGCATAAGCTGAGTATCGACCGCGTCTTTGATGACAATACGACGCACCACACAATCCTTCTTTTGACCAATCCGGTAAACTCGGGAAAAGGCTTGGTCTTCGGCAGGCTCATTCCACCAAGGATCAACGATCACAACATACGAAGATTCGACGAGATTCAGTCCCAATCCACCAGCTCGCATAGACATGAGAAGGATTTTGTGGTCTTTGTCGCGATCTTTCCACTGCTGGAGGGCTCTGTTCCGTTGGTCAGTGGAAAGTTGACCGGTATATTCTTGGTAGCCCCATCCCTTTTGCTGGCAGAGCTTAGCGAGAACTTTGACCATTGGAATGAACAATGTAAAGATAACAATCTTTGCTTCTGGGTCTCTTGTGATCCATTCCTCAAGGGTTGACGAGATTACTTGAACTTTCGTTGACATAAGATGGGCACCTTTGATCGACAGCCACTCGAACTCATCCTTCTTGGTCTTCCTTCTCTTAGTTTCGCGCAGCTCTGGAGGGGTGAAAGAAGTCCGATGACCAGCTTGTGCTGCTATTTGCTCCATGGCAGTCATGTCAGCCGAGCCCAGGATCGGACCTTGACACACTGGACAAGTGGCTTCGATGTTGCTTGCTTGTCCCGACTCCATGAGAACTTTGATGCATTCCGAACAGAAGAGATGGCTGCAGGGAATCGACAGCTTTGGGTTCTCAGGGACATCATTACATTGATGACATGCACTTCGATTTCGAACTCTATCCCAGACCCCTTCGTGCTGTAGCCTATAGAATAAGCCGCGATAGTCGAAGTCGGCATCATTGACAGTCAAATCGATACTGTTGTCCAGAGAGGTGCCCGAGAATGGGGTTGCCCGAGCCTCTTCTTTCTCGTCTTTTGCAGAGCGCAAGATCTTCTTCAAGATGACAGCCTGCTGATTGCTAGTTCCCGTAGCGCCTTGGAGAGCATGTCTATCAACCAGCTTCCACAGCTTCTCAACGTCTTCTGCCTCAAGCAAGTCACGAATTGTGGTGGATGCCATCAGAACGTGGGCACACATCTGTCTGAGACGCAATAGCATGACAAAGATACTCCGGCTGAGTTGGTTGACCCTGCCAGCAGCACTCCAGTCGTTGATTCGGGTAATGAAACGTCGCCGTACAATAGAATAGATCGCTTTTTCGACTGTATTGAACTCCACAGAGATTGTTTGGTGGTCAAGCGCAGGTAGACTGGTCAGCGGAGCACCAAACATTCGATCAGAGCCTGTTCGGCGTATCATGATTTTTCGGAGTATAGCATCCAAGCGTTGCATTGTGAGGTCGCTCCGTTTCCCGAAGTTCTTCTTAAACTGCTCGAAACTGCCAGCCCCTTCAACACCGAGGAAGTCAAAATATGAGTAGAGTTCTTCCAAGCAGTTTGACAACGGCGTACCAGTAATGACCCACCTGTACTTTGATGTAAGTAGCCTGCAAGCTTTGGACGTACGAGATTCATGGTTTTTGATGATCTGCGCTTCGTCGAGAATGATGCGGAAGAAGGGCATTCGTAGAAAGGGCCCCTTGTTCTTCTCGTAGTAGTTCCGCCACCAGTCATCTTTCCCCTTGTCGCTCACAATCTCAGCGGGGGGCTCGCATTTGGGATACTGACGCATTATCTATCCCTGTTAGTGCGTTCAACCTTAAGTATCAAGGTTGATCAGAGACCACTTACCTCATGATATGTGGTGATGACAATACTGTATCTCCTTAATTGCTTACAAACATCGCTATCATTCACGCCCTCAAGTCGGTGGCCTGATCGCCAGATAAGAATGTTTTCCATGATGCCGTCGTCCAAATGCTTTGCTATCTCCTCCATCCATTGTAGACAAATTGATGCAGGGCAGATAATAAGGGTTGTACGGTTCTTACCATTCGTTTTTGGTTGATTCTCGACCATGATTGTCAATGCTTGTACGGTCTTGCCGTACCCCATGGTATCTGCTAGGATACCGCCATATGGTGAGTCGGATCCAGCTTCGCGGGCACAGCCCCATGCTGCACTTAACAATTGAAAATGTTTGAGGCTGGTTGCCATCCCTTTTAGTCGCCAACCGCCAGCGCCATCAGGCCGCATCGACCCTCTGCCTTGCCATTGGAATTGCTTGCAGGCGCTGTCCAACTTCTTCTTCATGCCTCGACCTGTTGATTGATGCTCCTGAGGTATACTTCCTATCAAGGCTGCCAGTGCATCCCGCTTGTTTCGTGTGGCAAATGTTGGTTGCTCATAAGCGCCTTGGTTTGCTCGAGCGTCTGCAACAATATTGTTTCGCATCAAAGATCCCAAATTGAGCATGGTGGGAGACTTTGCACAACGACCACCTCGACGCCCACCAGAGGCCTTCTTCTGCACACAAGACTTAGCATTGCCGAATGTCTTTCGAGGCTTCTTCTGACGGTTCTTGCCACATCTAGCTTCTTGATAGGGTCTTTCTTCCTCTGTGTCAGAAATGAAGACTGATTCATTGGTGTTGCTAATTGTCGGATCATCCAAATTCATTGCTTCCTCCAGAGCAGGCGTCGTTGGTGGCAGTAATTCCTCTTCTTCATTTTCGTTTACTTCTTCCACAAACATTGAGTGGAACTCCTGAGCACGTTTCTTGTGTGCCTCTTCTTTTGCTCTTTGCTTTTTGGCTTTCGAGAAGGCCGCCTTCAACCTCCACAGTTCTACTTCATCGTCGTCTACTCTCTGATCAGCGTTTCTCTTGGCTCTGACCTCGTAGTCTTTTCGCTTGTATGCCGACATAGTTGTTTCATACTCATTATCGGATGAGGTGACGTGCTCGGGATCAGCTGCATTCGTATTGTATTCGTCGAGCATTCTAAGCATATCATTTTCGAAGTTACTGTCCGGTTCCGGCAGTTGCAAGTCCCCACAGGATGGTTTCAGTTCTTCTTTGGTCAGTGGTTGAAGCTCTGGTAGAGGATCAATCTCAATCGTTTCGTGAGGCTCGATCTTGACAAGCCGCATCGGACTCTTCTGCCAATTCTTAGGTAGGCTGGGACGACGGGGAGCTTCGTCATCACTCAAAGTCAAATCTACGATACCTGAGGTGTGATTAGTAACTCTCTTTTCCATGATGGTAGCGGATTCAGTGGATGTACCATCAGTGTCCATAACGGATGCGGCAAGATTGGTGTGTGGTATGAGAGTGGAGAGATTGGTGGGTGATAGGATCGTCTTTTATGTATGAATGCTCGTAAGGTGCTTATTGACGATTTGAGCTCACAGTCATGAGTGAGGATATTTTCCCGGTATTGGGTCAGTGGCAGATCAATGTTCAAGTCTTCACTTTGCCCACACTTGGACAACCACCATAGCCACTTGTGCATGTCGGCGAATCATGACACTGAGAAAACCTCTTAACGCATACCACATCGTTCAAATGTTGGTCTAGCAGTTTCAGACCGTACACGTCTATTCTATCAACAGCGTCCTCCTTAGTGAGAGGTACCTGTACGACTTGCCTGCCACTGAAAATGCATATTGGACGAGACCTGCAATACATGACTGCACGCCCGATCCTTCGGTCACCTCATCTCATTGACGAGTTGAACCTCTATCACCCCTTCGCCAATGAGTTCATCCGACGTCTAGCGTAGTTCTCGTCCATTCAAATGAACGCTATCCAGATACCAACAGGTTCTTCTCCTCAATTTATCGTTCCCAACACTAGCTGGTAAACAATAATCTGGGTTTTCGTCAATGGTTGGGCATAGCTCTGGGAATAATCTGAGCGTACTGAACACTATTATCACATCTCAGATCAGTTATTTCGTCAATCAAAGTTGAAGCTGTTCTCAAAGGACTGGTCCATTCAAAGTATCAGTCTCTTTTTGCTAACCTCCATATCGTGTCATCCTCCTGTACTCCCGTTTCCACTTTCATGCCGACTCTTTCCACTCTTGTCAAACATCTCACTAGCGTTTTCGTAAGCTACAGTCGCCCTTCTCAGCTCTCTCATAGCAGTCACAGCTTCTGGCAACTCAAATGCGGGAATGGCAGTAATGTCACTAACCATTCCTGGCACCTCTCTCACAGGTCTTAGTAAACTGCTACTGCTTGATCCTGTTGCTTTGCGACTTCCACTTCCTGGTACACCGGTCACCATTGGAGCAGGCGTACTCACAACTTCCTTGTAGAACTGTTCGAGACGACCTTTGTCTAGACAGAACGCTTCGAGGCTATCCTTAATTTGTTCAGGTGTTACAAGCGCATTCCACAAGCCTGTGGCTGCAAAGGTAGTTTTCGGGCCAAAGGAGTCCGCAATGACACCTTTGCTGGAATCACCGCTCGGAAAGCTCGTAGGTGCCTGACTGGAAGGACGAGGCGCTGGGCTTGACACGATCCCGAGATTAGGTAATGGAGCCAAGCTTGGGCTGGAGGTAAACACTGTGCTAGGCGATGCAAGATTGACGCCAACGATGCCGCTGGCTTGCATGCTAACAGCCGAAGATGGCGGTATCGCCGGTCTGTGTGAGTGAGGACCAGCTTCTCTCCTAAGGTCGAACATTCTGTTTGCTGCCTCTTTAGTGTTTGCAAGGCGCGAATTGTACAGTCGGTTTGCGAGAAGAATGATATCTCCGTCCTCCATGATTTGAGCAAGAACGACCCCTGAGCGATGCACGAACTGTGTATATTTGTATTTGAGCATTCCCCAGCCGTACTCAATATCTACACCTTCAGGAAATTCACTTGCTGCTTCCAAGTCCAAAACGAAATTAAACCTCTTCAAGATAGCTTTCTGGTAGATGTGCTTGTCGGAGTAGGATGCATTGATGGGCTGCTGAGGTCCAAATGAGGTTGACGAGAAGAAGAAATTGTTGAAAGTAGTATTGTTCACTTTTTGCTTAGGGGGTTCTAGAGCGGGTTTGATGCGGTATGGATTACGAAAAGGTTCGCTGAGCGGAACATCACAGGCTTCTGCAATTGGTACTTCTACTAACTTTAGCCCGTATCGTTCGGCCGTGCTCGTCCAAGTAACGATCGCATCATCGACCAGCTTGCAAGTCGTGTTGAGCCAATTGAGCTCCAGATGATAACAATTTTCTGGGTTGTGGAAGCGATCGTAATGGACATTAACGACTTCTGGTCGTGGGAGCAAAGATTTCTTTTTAGTGCTGACGTCAACTCGAATCATCCTCGATAGAGACACGGATTTACGTTTTTTCTCTCCGAGCGCCTTACTCTCCGATGATGGTGTTGGATGTAGTTGGTGAGCTAAGTTTGAACCGGATCTGGTACGCACGGTCATGGGGGATAGCTCTTTTGGTGGCTGCTCAGACGCTGGCGTTGGAGGAATCGACTTGTTTGACTGACGACTGCTCGGGAACCACGATTTCTGCAAATCCGGGCGCATGACACGGTATTCTTGTTTGATTGAGTAAAAATAGTGGCCATCTTTGAAGCGATGCCGACCGTTTACGTGTTCAAATAGTTTCTCCTTCATAAGTTGATTTCCAAATTCAACTGCATCCTCCCGAGTGTTCATGTTCTTCACGTTGTGCATTAGCCAATTCGTGAACTCTTCACCACGAAAACAGTTGTAATATAGTCGGAGATGCCATCGTCGGTTCTCGATCTCAATACCCTTTTCACCCTGCATTGCCAGTGCCAGCTTCTGTAACATGGACGTTTCTTTGTCGAACTTCTGTGGCTCTGGCAACAATTGCGTAGACTCGGTCTCACTGCCTTCCTCGATTTGAGCCAGTCGGTCAAGCTCTATGGCAACTAGCTCCGATGGATTCAGAGTTTCCATCTTCACCTCAAGAGGGTTGATGTCTTGATGCTTGATAGGGCCGGTCCTATTTTCCATGACACTACGCTCCTGTCTCGTGGTATGTCGATTCTTCTGCCATGACTGTGTTAGAGCACGAATGCCGAGGATGTGTATTTCCTCTTCATTCTCATCCGGTTGATTCATCTTCCAAGTGCTCGCGGGTGGTTCAACAGGGATCAAAACAAACCGAGCTCGCCAGTACCGGAGTTTCTCCACGAGTTCACCGGATTCGTTCATGTCTCCGGCCAAATGGTTATCTGCAATATCCCAGGAGTACTGCTCGGTAAATCCTTTCAATACCAAAGGTCGGGGGAAGTAATCATTTGCCAGTATAGTTCTCACCCATGGATTATAGACAAAGGTGGAGTAGCTGGACTTGTCGCTATCACTTTGTTTCTGCAAGTATTTCGTCACTCGAACAGAAAGCGAGCTGTGCAATTCAAGCTTTTGGATAGTGTTGCCCATGGTGAGCACTACCACGTGACGAGCCTTCTTATGAACGTCGCGGTCAAACATTGCATAGTAATCAAGGACTTCTTCTTCAAAAGTCGCAGATGGCGCGCTTCCGATCACAAATTGGTAGCCGTGAGCAACACGTAGAGAGATCATTTCCAGAAAAAGTGCATGCGTCTCGTTCTGTAGACTCTCTTGAGACTCGTCGCGCTTAGTTGTCCGAACAACATGACATAACGCATCGTAATTGCTCTCAAGCTCTGCTTTTGAAGGAAAGTCCTCAGTGGTCAAAGGAACAGAAGCTGGCGTACACAGTGACTTCCACTTTACCGTGGCAGCCTTTGGTTTCCGGGGATACAGGTGCTGCCAACGTCCAAAGGTTCCACTGTGAGACTTTCGCTTTAAGGGGTTGGAAGCATTAACATTTCGCACGAATGGTATCGTGCTGTCAGGTATGGAATTTGGTAGTGAGTCAAGGCTGCCTGACGCGTCAGTGACTTTGCTGTCCGAGTCTGATAGATTAATGTCTATTTCGTTACCATGGTCCTTTTGCTGTTCATGTTGGTGCCGTCGTTGTTGCCAAAGTTGGTCTTTCAAAAGCTTGCCCGTCGTGATGGTACTAGCGGCAGGCCTGATCTTGATAGGCTTAGAGCCTTCTTCCTTCTGCCACTTGTTACCGGCTCTCAAAACACTTCCATATTCACGTTTTGCTTGGTCGTAAAACTGCAACGAGTCAGTGGTGTTCGAAGCAAGATTGTCCATCACACAGTCATCAGATGAGCCAACAGCATTTAAATTCTTATGGGCGTCGATGTTTACCACGTGCAACTCCGGGGTTACTGCTGATGCTTTTAATGGTGCCAATCCCCGAAACGTGTAGCTGATGTTCCGGGGCGCACGGGGCCTCATCGTTTTGGACGCATTTGAAATGATACTTTCGGTATCAGATCTACTGTCGACATCACCGCTACTCTTCAGGCTGGCGTGAGGTTGTTGTAAGGTGAGCAATGATGCTTTGGCTCTCGGCACGTCAATCGCAGGGCTCGTTTGGATGTCTTCATCCATAGCTCTGTGCTTGCTGCTCCTTCTCGCCTTGGGCCTAGGAATGTCACATGTGAAAGCTGAGTCATCATATTCGTCCATGAAATCCGTAAAGCTTTTGCTACAATCATGCTGATTGCGCCATATCTCGGATTTGTCATGTTGGCGCGACATTGCGTACGGACTTTTCCTCTTGAGCTCTGGCGATTGGGAAAGGCTTCGACCATATTGCGAGCGCGCCCTTTGAGAAGTCCACCGTCGCAAACTTGCATTCTTGCCGATGGACTTTTCGTTCAGATAGGGCACAACAATTTCTGCCATCCCCATTTCCATCAGACCCATCATTTGTAACTCGTACATTCTAACTCGAGGAACAAATAGCTTATTAGATTTGGACTTCTCTCCTTTTGAGGTTGTCTGACGGCTCCTACGCTTGGGCTTGCTGTATCCCATATCCGATGACCAGTAGGACAAATCAATCCACTGTGGAATTCCATACCCAAAAATTTGCGGTACCCTTGCAGGAAAGGCAGAAGGGAAACGGGAGAAATAGTTGAAGCTTGATTTGGTAGCAGAGAAAGCTGGCGAATGACTCAAATCAGGCAGAGAAGGATGTGGATTCGTGTTCAGTGAAGATGAACTAGGAGACGCCTGCATTTCATGAATATTGTCATGACTGCCCGAGTGCGGAAGCCGATAGCGAAAGAGCGGTACTGAATGCAGGGGCATTTTAGAAAGACATACAATATCGATGCCAATCCCATTGTTAGTTAATGTTTCAGATGTCAACTTGAGTAGATCCTTATCCACTGTGAATACACCACTTCCAGCTGTCACGATGACAGTCGAGATTCCTGTCCGAATGAGATCACGATCGATGTAGTCGTTCGAGAATTGAGACGCGGCTAAATTGATGGCCTCGAGTATGTTGCCCTTTGATGCTCCGCTAAGGCGACCCGTAATTCTGGTAGGGTAGTCTCTGCCTTCCTCCCGAGGATCACTGTTCACCGAAGTGTACGCGTCTTTGAAGAGTGACACGTCTCGAAGGAAGACACGGAAATCCTTCTTTAATACCTCCAAAATGGTAGTCCATTGCGCGCTTGCCATGTCTGTAACCACGACCCTGTAGAAATCTTGGTGGCTGTCTGAACGACTTTCAGAGAAGGCAGGTGAAGGAGATGAAAGGAAAGCTGATGCTTCCATCGTCACATCTGCACGCCGATACTCAAGTCGACCAAACATGACAATACTTACAAGATGGCGAACTTCCATTTCTGACCACTTCTTGAACAGCTCTGGCAGGAAGCCATTTACAACTCGATTGAAAAGGATCTCTCCGCTGCCTTCAGAGTCAAAGTCCCACATCTCATATGACATCTGTATAAATATAACATAGCGCGCAGCTTCACTCCGAAACACCGGAACCGTTGAAGTATCGAAGTAAGCTAACTGCGAATGTCGACCACTGACATGGATTTTCTTGATAGTTGCCCTGAGGCTTCCGAAGAACGATATCTTCTGACCTATATGGACTGTTTTCCCTACCAATTCTTGACTGGTTAACCGCCACATATCAGATCGAGAAAGGTAGGCATCACGAAAGCTCACTTCGACATGTGAGGCAATCCACTCTTGCTTTTTGGCTCGTTTGACCGAGACGAGTGACCTGGAGGTGAAGTTGAAAGTTGCAGCAACTTGTTTGTTGATCGAAATTTCAAAGTCATGCAACTTGGTAGCTTGATCAGGTGTAGTGGTCCTAATGAGACACAAATACGTGGGTGAAGCCTTCCAGGAGTACGAATATGTTGAGCTTTCGGCGGCATGTTGATCGTTTGTTGTAGCTTTGCTTCCGAAATCGCGGGCTTCTATGGTCTCAAGCATCTGATTGATTTCGACAAGATCACCACTTTCAAATCCAGATCTTATCAGAATAGAATCATTGAAGAGAACGCTCTCCCGAGAGATGGTATCGTCGTGTATCGAGACAGTTGCTTTCAGAGGCTCGAACTTTGCGATATTGTCTTCTTCTGACACATAAATATTTTCATCATTCGAGGTCATAGCTCGGACTGTAGATCCACTACTGCTTCGTACTCGTGTCATCGCGGACAGGCTCCTTACCGTCCCTTCATGCATTTTCAGGCTTTGTTGAATCATCAGATGGAGGTGGGTCAAGGTCTGCGCCCTCTGCACGAGAGCTTAGACTGGACGACGATCTCATCGTCTTATTGCTGCGGAACAGCAGCGCAGCAACAAGTTCGTGATAAGAGATGTCAATGAATTGACCGGTGACAGCGATCCATCAAGCCGGCAGCTTGCTTCAAGGTAAGACAATGAAAGGGAATTTGGCGGTTGATTAAAGTGAGAAGAAGGAAGCTCGACAACGCGTAGTTGTCGACTGTACGTATTGATTAACTCTCACGTGATTAGCTTGAGACGTGTCCGCCAGGCTCCCACTGTAGTAACTGATTGAAGTCTGTAGGTCTTACTTGATAGACGTCAGTGATGTGAACAACTGTGCGACGATTTTTTGATTCTCTGAACAGCACAAGCCAAGACCATTTGAAATGCAAACTATAATAAATACCTTTTAAAAGCATAGAACTTTGAAGGCAGACGTGACGCTAGGGAATAATTCAGCGCCAAGCAGGAATGTGAAAGTAAATAATACAATAACTCAAAAATTCAGCCGAAAATGTGCCACGAATTGAACTTCAATCTGGGCTTTCGATAGCCCCCATGGAGCAGTGAGTTTCTGCGATAGCTAGATGCTAGATCAGCTTTCTAACGAAATTCAGGTAGCTCAGTGGTAGAGCAGCGGATTGCAGTTTATGCAGCTTTCCGAAGGTCATCAGTTCAATCCTGGTCTGCTCCTTTCCTAAGGAGTTTCGTGATCTTTTTATTTTTTGGCATCCTGGTCGAATGTGCGCTCCATACATGCCCTCTTGCTGATGTCGAAATGAAACTTTGGACGGTGTAAGTGGTTTTGAGAGTTTGGTATACAAGGCATTCTAAGTATTCAAACAGCGTGAATGAATATTACGATCTATTGCAACTGCAGCTCCCTCGTTATACTGTTGTTCATTCCTGGTGCCCGGCGGTTGCATTACATTGTTCACATATACCACCACTCAACGTTTACAAGTGCATGGGATGGATGCCAGTGTCTACAACCAATCCCTCCTCCTTATCCTGGCTCATTAAAGTTTGTTAGTCATGCGTCTCACAAAGTGCTTGACAAATCCCTTTTGCCAGCCCAGCTCGCTGAATCGTGAAACGATAACCAGGCTTCAATCCATAAGAAAAAGTCACCAGCCGGGCTGATCGGCATGACGTCTCATCATGGTTGACTTACAGAAGGTGATCTGGAAACGGACACGACGGTAAAGGACCTGTAATATCTTTGTCAACGTATCTCTGCTGTATTAGTCAGTACGTAGAGTTTGCAAACTTTACCAACCAAATATCCTTCAGGTCTACATTCACTTCAGTGATAGACATTTCCAGATGCTCAGCGATCACGGTGCCTTGTAGTGACATAAGTGTCTTGCCGAAACATCCTGTGTGTAGTCGCCAGTGGGTTTATTGCCCTTTCTTCCCTAGTGGTTGACATTGGTTTTCATATGGCAACATACTTTTACTTGTTTTCACCTACGCGCTACCCACACCACGGACTGTGCTTAGCGGCCTTTCTGATTGCCAAAGCAATGGCACCTTTTCGTTTGACAAGGCCTCGAGGTGCTGTATGCTGTCCTGAGCAATTCCTTCTATGGATAGTCTTGGCTATTGCGATATCTCATCAAGCAGCTCTTATTGTCAGATTAAAGTCGGCCGACTGATCGATCTTGTAGTTCGTACGAATATGTTCATGTATGGATGTAGATGATGCTCATTACACAACTTTCCTTCAAGGACAACCCGTAAAGCGTAGAGGAGTGCCCTCGGTGCCCTGGGATCCGGTGCCGACAAGTGCCGGCGCCGGATGTTGACCGAGGTTTCCGGCTGAGGACTTGACCCTGGCAAGTGCCAAGACCATTGACCGCAATTTCCGTATTGTTGAGAGTGCTGTCACTGCAGGAATTGAGAATGGCAGGTCACTTCACGACATCAAGAGACCTGGTACTCTCTGCAGACATGTCTCCTGGTTTGGAGCCACCTGAATGCCAGCTTCTTTCTCTGCCAGAAACCAAATAAAAGCTATGAGATGCTAACGTGGAAACACCAAGACTTACGCGACTGGATAGGTAGTACAGCACGTGCATAAGGTTGGGCTGCAGCGTGCTCTCTCTCACTACCTTCACGTCATGCTGGCAAGTCTATTTCGAGGCAACACAGGCCAAAGAAGCAGCCAATATATCGAATCTGTTACAGATGATGCTCATACACGAAGCCTCTTGTTTGGACAATCTCAACATGTCTTCAACCTCGCGAACTCCCCACCACCTTCCCCATTTGGGTCACCATCACAAAGACCCACCTCTTTTGACGACCAAGGCGGACTCGAGCTTGAGGAGAAGGATGTACGCGTGCTTCTAGCGCAGGATGCTGTGGGGGGCGATGAGAGGCCTACCCTGTTGTTTGATAACAAGAGACTGGTTGATGCTGGTGCAGGTACCGCATCTAGAAAAAACCAACCCGAAGTGAGGACACATCTTCCTGACATATGGCGTGCTTCACAAAGTCCTACTCAAGAGAGGGCAGCCGAAAACTTCAGAAATAGGAGCTCGACCTTCTCTGGCAGTCAAAGCTCTTGGGCAAAGGCTAACCGAGACTTGACACCAAAAGGAGACCCGTATCTCGAGTGCATGTTTGGTGCTCCGAGTTCTACCAAGACAGCATCTTCCACCAAGTTGCACATTATTCCTGCCAACCCCAGGCAATCAAATGCCCCTGAGCGTCTTGCAAGAAGACCATTGGACCATTCGGAACAGCAAAAGAGAACACCGTTGAGCCGTGCACTCACTTCTGGTCAGCAGCCAACTCTTTCTACCTATGATGACAACCGTGACTCTGTACTCATCACACGTCTCTTTCATGTCGCACTTGATGAAGATTCGAAGGTAGCTGACACCAGAACTGCTGTGTCGGCTGGCGGGCAGGACGCAGTTCCGGTGAGCTCGCACCCTATGGAGGGTCCGCAAACTACATGGAAGCCGCCAAAACTTGTAGAGCGAAAAGTTCCAGCTTTCGCCATTGGTATAGTACTGCAGCTACCATTTCATATGCATAGGCCACGCTCTTCGCAGGCTAGGCCTCCCTTCAGTCCTACTCACGGCCAAAACTTATCTGCTTCTAGCTCCTATGATTCAGACATGCAGTCATCCTGGACATTTCTGGATGCAATCCCCGCATCCCTGTCATCCTCACAGGCCCTAAGTGATGATGGCGACCGCCGAGTTGACCAGGTCGTCAATAATTGGGACGTGATAACTCGCAGCATTTCCAGGATTGAAAGTGTTGCCGTTAGCATCATTAGCGATCAACTGCAGAGTGTTATAAAACAAATGGCCGTGTCATACGAAAAGGCTCCCAAGGAAAAATCAATGCAGAGAATTAATCAGAGAACGGTGGCTATCCACGATGTGGAAAGTGTCGCCAGAAATTCTTCTCTAATCTTGGCCGCAACAAATGTGTCGCGGCGAATAGTCTATGCGATACGTATCCCTCGAGTCGTCACAGGTCTAGGCTTCACTTCAGGGCATTGGATCGATGAAGCTCGGGTGTTATTCAGAATATGTGGCAACAGACAGCAGAATTTCTTCCTCTTCAATCTTCTCACTGCCTTTCTCGGAAACCATACACAATGGTTAGAGAGACTTGCGCCTGAATGGTATCGGAAGCAATTCCATGCCACTCACCGAAGACCCCAAGAGGCTCAAACTCTTGCGTCCCGCACAGTCATCGTCTCAGAGCACAAAGGTCTTGCTCGCCGGTTGATATACGTTCTAGCTTCTTTCCTACCTGGTCGTGGCGGAATTGACGTGCTTCAGAGGCTCGGAGAAGATGACATGCTAAACTCGTTGCTGTCATCGTCGTCTCCATCGATCCGTTACAATCGAGAACCGTCTATGCGAACTCTGACGAAGCCAAGTGCGCACAATCCTCGATCGTCCTCGCAATCTGTCGGTGCATCTGGGCTGTCCACAAGCGTCTCGTCACATGACAGTCGTACATCAACTTCCATTACGTCGAGCCCGAGGAAGAATTTCATAAGAAAAGACTCCAATAAGTTTCTCATTCAGGAAAGCAGCATTTTAACAATGCCTCAAGACGAGAACATGCCTCGAAGAAGTGGTGCGGGAGCTACTTCCACAGTTGTGCCCAATGCTCCTGCCACACCAACAGCATATATTTCAAGTATTCGGGATAGCTACTTTCCTGAGCATGCAATATCTGATTCGAATGATAGTATCGCTAGCGCGGATCTTGCAAAAGTCCTCCATAAATCAAATTCGAGCCGTCGCCGGTCAAGCTCTGTTTCGAGCAAATGGGGCTCGCTTGTGAGTGGTATCAGCGAGATGTGGAGCAACAGGCCGGCTACGCCTGGTGATCGTGGAATTGTCACAACTGCGTCACAAGGAGCCTCCTCAGCACAACGGCATCAACGCACAACCTCCTCGGTGATTTCAAGCGGAAGCGGCATTCGCAATCCTCTTCAAATGATGGTCGACGAGCTAGACCACACAAAGCAGGACTTGAAGAGGAATGATGCTGCATTAGTCTCATCAAATGCAATGTCGCCTGAACGCCAGGCCAACAGGATTCTATCAACAGCACCGCGCCTGTTCGTAGACGACAAAGATGGCGTTGTTGATGTCGAGTTAGATCTGCCAGGCTTCATGAGCTTTTCTAATTCCACACCTTCAAAGCATCTGCAGCCCGCCAAGATTAGATTAAAGAACACACCTTCCAATAGAGACAGGGATGACTCCGTTTGCAGCCTCAGATCAATTCCGATGAAAGGGACACGCATTGGCAATGATGACCCTGTCAACGTTGGCGGATATCTTCGACGGCATCACGAAGACTTCGTCTTGCATGCCGTAAAACCGTATGCAGACTTGACAGACGACATCAAACGTTCCATGCAAGCTGAACCGACACCACCCGAACTGAAAGACCAGATTCTTCAAGAGGCTTCAACTGATTCATGGATTCCTGTCTGTACCACTTTGATTGCTGATACGAAATCTTTTTCAATTCATCGGCTCACATTGAGACGGCGGTATGAAATTACAGCTCCAAAATCAGCCGGAAGTCGAAGTCCCGCAACCATCCCGAGCAGCCCCTCTTCACGTTCACACTTACTACTTTGTGAACAGGAGATCACAGATGAAATAGTCATGGAATTTGACACAACACTGGCAGATGCGATCGAGAAGGTGCTGAATGTTGGTGTTGTGGGTTCCACCAGAGTGTCCACTGCTGGCGCGCCGGCAGATCGCTCACAT